>BGPR01006109.1:0-16706 GCA_013235015.1 Araneus ventricosus | reverse complement strand
GGAGAGAGCCTTTGCCTTCCTTAATTCAAAGTTCTGTTTATCAGCTTTTGTAGCTTCAGCATCCAAAACAGGTTCTTGCTTGTTCACAAATTCTGTTAATCCCAAGTTGAGAAGTTGCATTTTTATGTTGAACTTCCATTGCTTATAATTATTGTTGTTCAACTTCTCAAAGTTGCAACTCTCAGCAAAAGCCATTTCCAGTTTAAAAAACCAACTAAGCAAAGTTCAAAACCAGCCTATAAAATGGCTGCAGGATTCCAAACAGCAACAAACCACTGACCTCTGCCCACAGCACTTTCGCCGTAACACAAGGATGCGGAGCTCGGCCCTGAGTTGAGTCAAGCTGAAACGCACATATGCGCCATTCGCCCCAAAGGGGTTGAAGCTCGGAAAAAAATAAAATCATATATTTCTAGAAAATTTTATGCAATTAAATCAATCAATACGCGAGAATTAAATCAATTGTAATTTTAAAACTGAGTAGTTTTTGAGATATTAAAGAAAAAACTGAAAAAGGGGAGATGAAATCCAAGATGGTGGCGCGAGTTCCCTCCTCAGGACCAGTAACTTTTAGCATGTTCATCAGGAGCCCCTCACAAGCATGTCTACCAATTTTCAAAACTATATGATTTAATGTTTTTTCAAAACCTTTGTTGACTGGACTATTAATGACTTTTTTGTTCTTGCTCCCTCTTTCTTCAATAATCGGCACCACCATATATTGAAGTACTGGCATGGTTATCCCGAAGGGACAAATTAACTGGTAATTTGTTAATTTTATAAAAGTTTTAATTTTTGGTAATGACAGTTTTTATCATCATTTTTTTTTCAAACCAAAAAGACATCCTTTATTTTACAATAGAAGACGTTGTGAAAATACAGAAATAAATATTAAAATTAAAAAAACTATGCAGTATTATGAAACAGAAAACACCCTGTGCTTAGAAAATACGAGGTCTATGTATGTGTGCATGTACAAAGGTGATTAAAACTGCTTAAGTCTTGCACCCTGAATTAGCACATAAAATGTTTTAATGAAATCTTAGAAAAATTATACAAAAAGAAATCCATGTGGTGAGTTTCTCCTCCATGGCAGGAAACATAGATCGACGAATTTTTTAATTTCAACATGTCTGCTAATTCTAGACGTTTCTTTCACCACTCTCGAACTTGCTTTTCATTCACATTGAAATGCCGAGCAGCCATACTATTATCAGAATTTTCGGCAAACGCCATCACTTGCAGTTTAAAACTTGCCGTATACGATTTCCTCTGTCCGTTCATCTTTCAGATAAAAAATAAAATGGTATAGAAACTATACTATCATACATCCGTGTACAAGCACATAATGACACCAAATGAATGGGGAAAATGTCCTTACTTCATATAAGGTTACCAGAGTTAAAACTATCGTAGTTGGTACCTGCCTATTGGCTGGTGTCGTTCGCCCAGCTTCTTGGCAACATTTTCGCCTTCTTGGCAAAATGTTTGAATGTTATAGGATTTTTTTTTCCCACTTCGGCTTATATATGGGTTTTGAATTTTGTCCAAAGCTAAAGTAGGGGGCTCGGCTTATATTTGGATATATACGGTAAATAATTAAGCAATTTGTAATTAATAAAATTTAACATGAATATGCTTAAAGTTAAAAGAATGGTAAATTTTTTGAAACAGCATAAGATTTAAGAGTCCATATTTCCAAAAATACAAATATTCAAGTTCAGGTTGGCAGTCTATAAATTTATTAAGTTTCACAGTCACTTAAGTAAGAAGGTCTTACTCCTTCTCTTGGGAGTTTCAAATTTAATTTTGCACAACAGTTCACCCATCTTTGAATTACTTGTAGGCCGAGAGCTTTCCACTGGCCTTTTTCTACCACACTCAAATGGGTCATTCAGTGTATGCCGATTTTCTAACTTAGTTAACTCCAGGAAATGGCACTGCTTCTTTATTTTGAAGTTGATGTCTTCACTGCCCATCTGAATGTCTCATATATTCCATTCTATTATCCATTTCCACATTTTGAACTTTTTGTCTCTTTAAAAGCTTCATTATGATATAAATTTCTTAGAAAAATTCTTCTTTAATGGCAGGAGTATGTTTTTTCTGCCCTAACAAAAGGACAGATCTGAAGATGAATCTTCAGGTATTGGGAGATTTCTGTATTCTCATAAGGTTAGCAATGAATCTTTCCCATCAAATTCAGCTTTTTGCAACATCAATTTTGCTGTTTGTAAATGTTTTTTAAGCATCCCATTTAATTTTGAAAAACCAGGACTTGTCATTTTGCTTTCAAATTTTTATATCTTTGCAAGCTTTTTAAATCTGTAATTATCATACTGAATACATTATCAGGACATAAAACCTTGGAAACACCAAATCTGGCAAAAATGAATTTTAACTACTTAATAGTTTTCAGGCTGATAATTTCTTCTAACTTGTCAATTTCGCTGTATTTACTATAATAATAAATTTACTATTATGAAATCCTGTCCCTCAAATTGAAAGAGATCTGTTGTAAGTTCTGGTCATGGTTCATGGGGAACAAGCTTCACAGTTCACAATATTACCTAACTACAAAACTCAATTATATCAGAAGTGATTTAAATATAGCATGATGATAAAATGCTGATGTAGAAGATAACACAAGACCGAGAATGAATTTTAAAACAAAGTTATTTTTAAAAAATCAATATCTACATCATTCAAACATACTTGCTGGTAGGATGCAAAAGAGAGGGGATTAAACAGGATTGGAAGAGTGCCTTTAAGCAATGAACTCCTTCTTCACTATTGGTTCAAGAGATGACATCACCAGAAATGCACTGTGGTCGCACATGCAGATTCCATAAACGTGTTGTAGTCGATCACGGCACCACGATCGGTTCCTTGTATTTCTTTCAGATCATGAGGTAAAAGGGTTATTTTTTAAATAAGGTCCGCTTGTCAATATCATTTCAAATTTTACACTTGTGTAAGAATGAGTGTACACGCAGGTTCACGGCATGCATCTATGCACTTATTAGTGTGGGATTAAAATGTTTAAGAAAATCGAGCACCCTACCGACTCTGAAATACAGTCAATCAACAAACTTTAAGGCTGCAGTATTCATCACCAGATATGCGAAATGTACAGTAACAATGCAAACTGTGACAGTAAAGTGAGAAAATTGATGAGATTGTTCAATAAGGCTGGCAAAACATTGACATCGAATCACATTCTGATTGACCAGCTTTAATGAATCATGAAATCATAGTTACTGTGTTTTGAGATGGTCAGGATGTTTTGTTATTCAACTTTTTGCCACAAAGGACAACAATTAACTCAGTTTCCTTCTTTGAGGCCCTATGAAAACTTCGGTGAGCAATCCTGAACAAACAGTGTTGAATGCTGTCAGGTGATGTAATGCTTCATGACAATGCAAGGCTGAATACTTTGGCACAAACTCAAAATTTGATCAAATTGTTTGGCTCAGATGTATTTGATTTTCTGTCATACTGTCTAAACCTTTTGCAATTTGAAGACTTTCATGAGTGGTAGCTATATAGACACAGATAAAGAAGTGAAAACAACTGTGAATAACTGACTCAGTGTGCATAGCGTCATGAAAAGTGCTTAAATTTGAAATCCATTTTAAGCACCTTAAAAGTGCTTAATTTTGGAAAAAAAGTTCTTAAAAAGTGCTTAATTTTCTCGAGAAGTGCAAAGAAAACATTTTTGGTTCCCCCTTGAATACGATATCGGAAGCATAGTCATAAAGCTTTGTTTACCGAATGTATCTAGAAAGAAAATTGACAAAAGGGTAGAATTCGGGAAGGAATCCTGGGTGAGAAGATCCAGCGGTGTCAACACATGTTATGATAATACTTATAGTCCAGTCAATGGATTCCCAAAATGAGGATGAAAAAAACATTAAATCATATAGTTGTCGTGATTTTAACTTTTACAATTTAAATTACAAGAAAAAGTAGATTACTTGTAAATCCAAGAATTACAGATTTTAACACTCAAGTTAAACAAAATTATTCACCAAAATAATATTCCTAAAGGCATTCAGCAAAGTTATCAAAATGTTAAGGAAATCAATTTGCCAGGAGGTTATCACCCAATATTAGTTGGTTGGTATGCGTTGTGTATTATAAAGCAATAACCCAAAGAATCTTAATTTTACCAAAAAGCTCAGATTTGTTAGGATGTGACACACTTGTGAAATAACAACATAAATCAGTAATTGTAAATAACAATATAAATTTATTTAAGCTATATCAGTATGATTTTAAATTATTCTTCTTTTAAGTGAAGCAAGTAAGATATTGCACACATATAGAAACAGTTGTACTTCAAAATTATTGCACACTTTGCGAACTAGTTAAATTTGTAGATTTTTACACACTTTAAGAAATTGTTACACAAGCACGTTATTGCACACTTTAAGAAATAGTTAAAAGTTCAGAATTACTGCACACTTTGCGAATTAGTTAAAACTTTGAAATTATTGTACACTTCACACAATAGCTAAACTGGTAAGTAATTACACACTTTATGAAATTGTTAAAACTCGAATAAACAAGAAAACGGTGGGCACCCTACTGGTAAGAAAAATTGTAATTTCTTTGTACTAGAAACAAAAAAATAAAGCATTTACTTAACATGAGGCATGAGTCGGAGTAATTCAAACTTATCATTTTTCCCCGTACCAAATCTCATTTGAATTCATTTCTAGCATAACACCAAAGTTTGCTTTACATGTGTTAAAAGTAAATTCGGTTTGTTAGATTTTAAATTAAGAATACATAAATCTACCTTTATATATATATATTTCTCTTTTTCTTTTACATGACAAAAAAAAATTACTTCCCTTTACAAGAGTGAATTAAGTAAAATTATCAGACGAATTTCAATTTCTACCCCTTTATTTATTTTCTTTTAAATTAATTCACGCGACTCAGGCCCCATATTAAATTGTACTTAGAACAAATGAAACACCGACACATAAATACTTTTTTTGCAAAATAATACCATCACAATAACATTCGTTTGTAATTTCTAGATTAACCAAAAAAAAAAAGATTTGAATTACAATCCAATCAATTCCTCACATGACAAAACTAAAATCCACCCCCACCCCCCTATCCCGAAACCTAAAACTTTAATGTCCTTTCCTACCCTTGTAATGTCCATAGCTCTACTTAAATTAAGAGAAATTTCATCAAATAGAAAATAATGTAGGGTTGTACTCATCCTTGGTCTGCACATCAGATGTTACGGTCAGTCTCCACGATCCGGCTGGTCCTTTCGGGGTGCCTGGCGGGAAGGTTCAGAGGACTGGTACATGCCAAGTCAGTCCTTCCAGTATCGAAGCTCACACGGTAGGAGACGGTAGTTGAGTTGGCAACCAAAGTAGATGTTTAATGAAGGAGATATGTCTACGCGCCAGAGGCCACTCACAAGATGCCGCAAAGGGAATAGCGTCGGACCTCAGCCTACAACGCTGCAAAAAATGATAGCTCACCGTAACCTGTCCCTTTAATTTTGCAGTCCATATTTGAAGAGAGCTGCCTATGATTTCAAGCATGCTATCGTTCTACGTTAGGTCGAACACCAAGTTTCGCCAATCACTTTTGGGAAAAGCTCGTTGCAATCATTTTGTTTTCTCCTTTCAAATTAACGCCCTTCTGCATGTCCAACACGTTTGCTTAGACCATTTTTAGCAAAGCCGGAGCTCTCGCCTTCTCCAAATGATCAATGTTTTAAGATTCGCTCCAGTTAACCCACAATCTCCAATGACGTTCCGGTACGACGCGGATCCATACCGCAATTTCCTACGCCACCGCTCGGGGTTTAGGTCGTCAGGCAAGAGCCAAAGCCCAAGAATGAAGAGCCAAATGCCAAGAGAGCGAATTTTTCCCCTACAACCCTTTAAATACTGTGGGTGAATCCACGTCATTGTGACGAAAGCACTTGACCGCTATTGGTCAAGAGACTCGTTCTCTCATCGGGAAGACGCATGATGTCATGCTTTTTCACCCTTTTCACCAAAGTTAGCCATCTTGGACCCCTCCTGAACCGGAAATTCAGCAACAACTCAGCGTCCCTCTAAGCACTAAAATCGCGATTTAACCCAGTCTTGCTACTGCTTTGATGGAAACGAGAGAATTCAAAGAGAAAAGAAAAAACAGTTAAAGAACGCATTAAATTTTTTAAAAAAACCCCATCCTGAACACATAAATATACATAAAAAACAATTTAAAACACAGAAAATAAATTCAATTGAAACACGATTAAATCCTCAACTAAAAATGTATAAAACCCTTTCATTGACACATGAACATAAGGCATCAAAGAATAAAACATGAAAATTCAAAAAGGAATTAAGTAACCAAAAATAAACTCGTTTCAAGTACTTATTAGTTGTACTGATATTTTACACAAAGAGGGTAATTAATTTGACACTCCATTAAAAAAACACACTAAAAATATAAAGCCAATTCATATGACATATGAATCAGAGACAAAGAAAAACTACTTATGTCATTTTCAAAAGTCTCTTTAAAACCCACCCAATTAAGTCCATGTAAAAAATTTGAAAGTTCTCTTCACAATACATGCATACTTTCCATGTGATATAGTAAAGAAATTGAACAATGCCTCCAAGTGGATTTAGAGCGAGCAAATTAAAGAAATAAAAATTGACATACCAATGACTTGTAGTGATTTCTTTTTGTAATTAAAAAATATAAGTTGTAATTTACAAACAGCATCCCTAAAAATTAGCATCACTACATAGTTTTGAAAATTGGTTCACATGTTCGCAAGAGGCTTCTGTTGAACATACTAAAAGTCCCTGGTCCTGGGGTGCGGCTCACGCCGCAATCTTGGATTCCATCCCTTTTTTTAAAGTTTTTCTTTAATATCTCGAAAACTATTCAGTTTTCAAATTACAATTGATTTAACAAACTAAAGAACATGAAATTACCTACGACTACATGCATTTATTAAGTCCATTATCTCAGCAACTATTAAAACTAGAACAAAAATAAAAGCACTCTTTTGTGAGGAATTTTAAATTCTTCAATTTGTTGTATTATGTGTGATTTGAAAACTAAATAATTTTCGAGATATTCAAGAAAAACTGAGAAAAGGGGGATAAATTCTAAGATGGCGGCAAACTTTGAGACCCATTACCTCGGAAACTATTAAAGATAGAAGAAACATAAAGGCATACATTTGTAGGAAATCTTATGCTCATTACAACAAATTTGCAAATCAAATAGTTTTTGAGATATTAAAAAACACTTAAAAAAAGGGTATTAAATCCATGATGGCGGCAAACTTTGAGCCTTTTTATCTCAGAAACTATAAAAGCTAGAAGAAAAATAAGAGCATATTTTTGTATGGAATTTTACACTCATTAAATCATTCAGGACTAGGGACTTTAGTAGTATGTTCATCACGAGACTATCACGAATATGTGTGTCAATTTTCAAAAACTATATGATTTAATGTGTTTTTTTTCGAAACCCTTCATTGACTGGACTATTAATGACCTTTTTGACGCTTTCTGTTGCTTCAACAATGGGTATATTGAAATACTGGAATTATTATCCCGAAGGGGCAAATTAACTGGTAATTTGTTAATTTTAAGAAATGTTGAAAAAGGTAGCATATTTCTATTGTTAATCTTATAAAAGTTGATTTAATTTTTGTTAATGACAATTTGCATTATCATTTTTAATTTTTTTTGTAAAATCAGAAATACATCCTTTATTTTACAATAGAAGACGTTGTGCAAATATGGAAATAAATAATAACATTAAAAAATATATTTTTAAATTTTCAATAAAAACTATGCATTATTATAAAACAGAAATCATCATATGCTTAGAAAATACGTGGGTCGACGTACGCATGCATGTACAAAGATGCTTAATTTTTGCAGCAGTTTATCACTACGCACCCTATGACTGTCATCAAAAGCAGCAGAGTTCTGTGAAGGAGGCTTCCAAAAACTCATTATTTTTTATGATAAATGTTTAAACCGACAAGGAATTTATGTAGAAAAATAGCGGATTGTATGCAACATCGAAAAGAAATGCTTTTTTAGTTGTTTCGTTTTTATTTCAAAATGGGCCTTACTTTAAAATATTATTTCCTTTGTTATAAGGGGCTTTTTTATATTTGAATTTTAAAAACTTAAACATTTGAAGCAACTTGAAATTAGGGATGTAACGAATATTCGGTATTCGGCCCTTTTTCCAAATATTCGATCTGGCTGAATACTAAACAGATATTCGGCCTAATAAATTCAGGATAATAATTTTTTTAATGTGCTTTTAAATATATTTAACAAAGAAAACTGCAGAATTGCACTTCAGTACATTTATTACCAAAAATATCTACTAAAATTTACTCAGTTTTAAGTTGCATAGAACATAAGTATTTAATAATGACACTTTTCATTTATCATAAACAAAAATTTTTCAGCATTTTCATAAAGAAGTCTGTTCTTTTTGGTTTCATATATATTGCCTGCTTCAAGAAATAAATGCTTACTATATACTGTATTTGTAGGAGCTGAAAGATATTTTCTTTCTAAATTTGCAAATCTTGGAATTTTTTTCTCACCAATTAAATGGTCACTCCATCCTAGCTATTAGAAATTCATCTCACTTCTAATATATTAGCAATTTACTTGTAATAATTTTAAATTATCTATTGAATTTTTTTTCTGTGTTTTTCATTGCCATGTTATACAATGATGACTCATACTTCTGTGAAGCAATCCCAAAATGAAAAAGGTTTTTCATTCCTTATTATTGGATTTCAATTATTTAAAATATTACAAAAGTACATCAAGGTGTTAACATTTTTTTAAATATTCAAATAATAAAAAATCATTTTTATTTATCTATATTTTATTTAAATTTATTTTTATAAAATTATTATTAAAATTTGAGAAATATTTTATTTATAATCAAAACTAATATATTTTTTAAAAAAGGGTATTCTGCCTGAAATTTGGTTGAATATTTGGTATTAGCCTATTCGTTACATCACTACTTGAAACCAGTTTTTCTCTCTTTCATTGGGCTCATTTACTTTTTCCGTTACATCTGACTGTTCTGTTTTAAACATTTTTTTTTTTTTTTTGCAGGTCTTTTATCTAAGAGAAACTTCTACATAATCCTATCTCACCTACAGCTCCTGGCTTAAGTTTGATATAATGTGTATAATCTTTCCCAAATCTTCAAATAAATGCATATTATTTAAGTGTTCTGGAATTTTATCACATTTCACAAAATTATTTCTTTGAACCAAATTCTGCTTTACCTTTAACAGTTTTGGAAGTTTCATAGAAAAAATACATTTACCACATGTGGGGAAAGAGGCAAATGCATTAATCAAATTGGTTCTTATGACTGGGATAAATGAAATGCCTGGAATGAATGAATGCAAATATTTTTGTTTATAGTAAATGATATTCAGGCATAAATAATTGGTTGTTTTTAGTTATTTTAAGAAAGTATTGCTTCAAAATTGCTTTTTTTATTTTTTAAAGTTATAGACTTGTTAATTTGTTTTGGAATTTAATATTTGATGTAGTGCCTTATTATGTATTTCCATTCATTAATCATTATCTTTAAATTCTTCATTTTGCTATATGTTTATGTTTTCAAAGTGATTCTAGATATTTCTAATTCCATGTTTTTTTCAGGTAAAACCATTGAATGTTCGTTATAACCAAAAACCTTTGAATATAGATTCAGACAGGCTCAAAACTTGTATGTGGAGTGTCATTTCTGCAAAACTAGCCCAAGTGAGTTACATTATCTTATGTGTTTATAAATTGAAGATGGTATTTCTGGGGGGGGGGGGGCAATGATGGGCGAATGGTAACTAATAGTGTACCATATTTGGAACCTATTTTGCCAGTAATATGCTTGGCAAAAAAGTCCTCATACACATGTCATAGTTCAAGATAATATATATACACGGTATCTCTAAATGTGGCTCAATAGCTAATTTCTAAACCATTAGAGGTAAGTGTATATCTCCAATTAAAAAAATTCTTTATATGATGTAAAGAATCATAATTTATCCTTTTAGAGTACACTAGCAGTACCCGCACAGCATTGCCCGTGGTATCATGAATTTCAACAAACAATTTTTTAAAGCCCACAGTGACGTAAAATAAATTTTTTAAAGCAAAATCAATACAAAAAATATATATATTATTGATTTTGACCGCTTATTTTTCAAAGCGACAATGAAATTATAAAGTTTGCTGCAAACAATGCTATTAAAATTCAAAATGAGTAAAAACAACCAGCTGGTTCATTCGCTAAAATGGAGTTATATTTTAGTAAGGCTGACGCCTTAAAATCTTTGGATCCTGTTTAAAATAGTTAATTGGTGACATTTGATACTTTGAATTAAAACCATTCAATGAAATGATTTCAAATTGAACTTACAGTACCAAATAAATCGGCATTTTCAAAAAACAATTTTTAGGATTTAGAAGATTGACTCCTATAAACCAAGTGAAACGTTAAAGAATGAAAACCAAATAAAATTTTTGACGATTTTAAATGGTACAATGCAACAAACATAATTTCTGTAGTATTTAAATGCATCCAAAATTAATCGGAGAAGAAGGGACAAAAAAAAAGAGATTAAATCTTCCACTTCAGGTGTAAACTTTGAAGCAACATTATGTAAAACACAAATTAAAAGAATGTTCTGTCGACGTGTTGAAAGCAAAAGGATTATGACTTCACATGCTGTTTCTCTGTGGTTTCGACGAAATGCATGGTGGGTAAATACATCACGGGATCTTGATTATGAAGAACCACGAGGAGAAAATTAAGACGCAAAACTTACTTAACACTTCAAAAAAAATTAATTAAAATTCAACCAACCGTTCAATTTTATCCATTCTTGGTTTAAATCGAGGGGAGGGGGAATATTGCATTCATTACCTCAAAAAAAATTAACATTGTTAGAAAATCTGATGCAGTAAATTTAAATACGAAAACAAAATTTCGTTGGCAAAACTGACTATTTTTTAAAAATTTCTCAAAATTCAGTAAATTAAGTTAGAAGTTCAAAACAAACTTCATTAGAACATAAATTATTTGTTCTATCCGATGGTGCATTGATTGTTTTTCAATGATCATTAGAAAAGATACTACAGCAGTAAACGTGCTGAAAATGACCCAAAACATTAAATAAAAAATTTTCTAGATTAAATTTTAAAATTCCGGCTTCGAGGTGCATTGAGTCACCACTAAGACTTACCTGTTTGCCAAATTTCAAGGCTGTAAGTGGGATAGATTCATCTCAACATTGCATGCAGGCACACACAAACATTGCTTTTATAAGTATAGATAAACGTATTGCTGAAAAAATTAGGAAGTCTAAATTTTTATATAGTCTCCCGGTCCCATTAGTCATATTTAGTAAAATCTTATTGACACACTTGCATTTTAAACAAAAGGTTCCACTCTTTTTCAACTAAAACTGACCAAATTATGAAGCTTTGAATATTACTGTTTTGGACCATTTCAACGGCTACCTCGAAGAAGATCCTCTAATCAATGTGCAGTGCTTGCTCAACGCTGCCACTATTTGGTTTAAAATTATGTGATGTTTTATAAAATTAAAATGTCTAACATGTGAAAGTGTACTGTCTTTCCTAAAAGATGTAGATGCAAAGCATTGTTATTGCTTAGGTTGAGGTAACATAAAAGTACTGAGTATATGCAGGGTGGCCACCCGACCGGGAAACCTGGAAAACCGGGAATAGTCAGGGAATTTCGGGAGACCGGGAAAAAACAGGGAAAAGTCAGGGAAATTTATTCTAAACCTGGAATTTTTTTTATTTTGATAATTCTTATTGCACGCGACAATTCGCTGATCTTTTTTTATAATTAGAATGAAACACCGTTGGCAAACAATGAAAATCAGTCATTTACTGACAGTCAAAAATGAATGCCATTCGTGTTCATGTAAGGCGAGGTGTTTACATTTGAATTTCCAAGGGACCGAAATTTCGGCTATTAGTCCAGTCAATGAAGGGTTTGAAAAAAACATTAAATCGTATAGTTTTGAAAATCGGTACACATGTTCGTTAGGGGCTTCTGATAAACATACTAAAAGTCCCCGGTCCTGGGGGGGGGAGCTCACGGCGCCATCTTGGATTTCATCCCCCTTTTTTAGCTTTTTCCAGAATATCTCGAAAACTATTGAGTTTTCAAATTACAATTGATTTAACAAATTAAAGAGCGTAAAATTCCCTACAAATACATGCTTATATTTTTCTTCCAGCTTTAATTGTTTTCCAGATAATGGGTCTCAAAAGTTGTCGCCATCTTGGATTTCATCCCCCTTTTTTAGTTTCTCCTAAATATCTCGAAATCTATTCAATTTTTAAATAACATGTAGTCAGCAAATTAAAGAGTGCAAAATTCCCTACAAACGCATGCTTTTATTTTTGTTTCAGCTTTAATAGTTTTCGAGATATTGGATTTCAAAATTTGCAACCATCTTGGATTTTATCCCCCCCCTTTGTAGTTTTTCTTAAATATCACTGAAACTATTAAAGCTAGAAAATAAATAAAAGCATGCATTGGTTGGGAATTTTACGATCATTAATTGTTGTATTTAATGTAATTTGAAAATCAATTAGTTTTCGAGATATTAAAAAAACTAAAAAAAGGGAAATAAAATCCAAGATGACGGCAAATTTTTAAATCCATTATCTCGGTAACTATTAAGGCTAAAGCAAAAATAAAAGCATGTGTTTGTAGGGAATTTTACGCTCTTTAATTTGCTGATTTGATTACATGTAATTTGAAAACTGAATAGATTTTGAGATATTCAAGAGAAACTAAAAAAGGGAGATGAAATCAAAGATGGCGGCAAATTTTGAGACCCATTACCTGGGAAACAATTGAATCTGGAAGAAAAATAAAAGTACAGTTTGTAGGGAATTTTATGCTCTTTAATTTGTTTAATCAATTGTAATTTGAAAACTGAATATTTTTCGAGATATTCAGGAAAAACTAAAAAAGGAGCGATGAAATCCAAGATGGCGCCGCGAACTCACCCTCCAGGAACGGGGACTTTTAGTATGTTCATAATAAGCCCCTCACGAACATGTGCATCAATTTTCAAAACTATATGAGTTAATGCTTTTTCACCCTCATTTTGGACCTTCATTGACTGGTCTATATGAACAGAATACCGTTCCTTTTGGTAGTTAAATTAGATGATACTTCTTGAGATGAAAAACTATAGTATAATCATATGTGGCTATATGTCCAAGAGATTCAGATAGCTTACGAGATCGTAAATTTCTTTTTATCTGTCTACAAGTTAGCATCCATACTACTGCCTGCATTTATGATGATTTAATATCAAATAGGAGTTATACCAGAATTAGTTTGTTTTTCCATTTCTGGAGATCTTTTCATTGAATTATGAAGTATTTGAAATGAGTGCTAATATTTTCTTTCAGCATTTTTTTTGTTTGTTTATTTTGTGTATATTTTTTTTCTGAGTGTTGGGAAACATTATGATTACTGATCATTTTGATAAATTATGGGATCTTCAAAGTATGGGACAACCGTTACCCATACATATGAAAGAACAATTTTTTTAGCTTTATTTTTGTTTTTTTGGGGTTTTTTTTTTTTTTTTTTTTTTTTTTTTCATTCTTAACGCACGCCCAGATCTTTGACATATGAGATCAAATTTAGAAAAGTGATAGATTAGCACAAGAGGGGAGCTGATGCCACAGTAATTTTTTTTTAAAAATTCAAATTAGATTTTTATTTATTTAATTTTAAATGGTAAATTCAGGTTTGCCCGCATTTTCGCGAATTTTATTTTTCTCTCTTTTTTGTCTTTGATGTTTTATTTTATTTATTTCTCTTTATATATTGTCCATTTTGAGCTGTATTGAACGAAGTTGGTTGGAATAAAAAGTTCCTTTTTTTCTTTTGCAAACTATTCGATTCCATTCGTGTGACAGAATATTGTGCTTCTGTGTTTTAATTTAGAAACATCAGTAAAAAATCATTTTCTTACATTTTTTTTCCCTCTGCCTTTTTATCTTTTATTTTCCAACGTATATTTTTATTGAGATTTTGATCGTCCTAAAGATTTTTTAACTTTATATTTTTAATCAGAAAAACCTGGAAAATTCGGTACAGTAGAATTGTTCATTGTACAGATATATTAGTTATTTTATGGTTTATTGTTTAAAAGTTTTAAATAAATGTTGTTTTTTCAAACATTTTGCTTTTTTATTCAAACCATACTGACTTGAATGAATACTTAGTATGGCCAATGTGCAGGTGATTTTTTCCTATGGTTTATGGGCTACCTCCGAAAAAAGTCAGGGAAATTTTTTATAAAACCTTGAAAAGTCAGGGAAATTGAAACAGCAAAAATGATGGCCACCCTGATATGATTTCTACAAACCAGTTACAGAAACATTAAGATTAACTTCCTTGAAGAAGAATACTTCTTTATTTCAAATGGCAGGAGCAGTGGGATTCAAAGGCTAATAGCAAACTTCATGTTGTAAAACCTATTGTACAACATTAACCATCTCTTACGAACAGGAAAGTAGACACCCTTTTAACTTGTCTGTGTGTAGGGCACACTAGATTTACCTACCCCCACTTATTGCTAGGAGAACAACCACCAATGTGCTAGTGATGCAACTGTCATATATCTATCCACCATATACTATCAGATTGCACAACTTTTAATGCTCAGTGTTTACAATTTTTTCAAACATCTACAGTTTCATTATCTTTACTTGATAAAACACCTTAACTTTTTTGCATTTTTAAAGTCCATTAAGTTTTTTCTATTTATTTAAATTATGTTAATATTTTACAGTATATTCTTACAACTGTCATTCTATTAATTTTTATATCCTTTTACATTGCTATGACTTTTACCTTTCGTTTGGTGTAGTATGGTCAAATCCATGGCCCTTGTGCCATAAAAAAAAAGTCCTTAAAGAAGAATTGTCCAAGATCGATTTGGAAATTAATCCCTGATAGATACCTTTAGACTAGTCTGTGCATGCATCAAAATCGTATGTAGTAAATCAAATTTCGGCTGAAGACATTTTTTTTTTTTTTTTATGCAATTGAGTTCCAAACATCTTACTCTATTTTATTCCCACTAATTTAATACCATCCAAAACAGAAAATTTAATGCATACACTAGACATTTTGAATCTAGTGCATTGGAATTGTGTTTTAAGGTACATGGTTTTTCCTGGCCCGAATGTGGCAATTCTGGATCTTCATCACCATTCAGTTTAGATAAAAATTAGTTTTGTCATTCCATAGGATGCTCTACAGCCACAAACCACCAATGTCCATTCTGACAAGAAAAATCAGTGTGCAAGTTAATAAACAGTGTCTATCGGTAGCAAATAGCTGCTGTGGTTGATCTCGTATGAAAATGGTTCACTAATTTTCTCATTGTATTCTTCACTGTACCATACTACATGTCTAAGAGTACAGCCACATGAGCGGTTCTTTGCCGTTTTCTCGCGGCTGCCATTTCCCTCAGCGGCTCTATCCAAACCACGCCCGGCCACACATGCGATTTTTCTAACGCGAGCTGTCATTTGTTTCTGCTTTCTAGTGCAACAGAGTGGCAAATTCAAACAGTTGTTTGTGTGAAACTTTTGATACATTAGAAATGCATAAATAAAAGATTCATTCCATTTATCTCATACTTGAAAACAAAGTAAAAGTTTTTATAATTTCTTTAGTTTTGGGTTTTTCCCCCCTGATATTCTTCCTCTTCAACTAAAGAAGAATTCAAAGATAAATTATAGGTTCTTAAATATTTCTTTAAAGTAAGAAGGTAATGGAAAGAATTCCTGCTTTAATTTTAGCCATATTAATTCCTTTGATCACCAACGCAAATTTTTTCGAATCAAGATACAATTAGTAACAAATGTGTCGTATAGCTGCAAAAGTGGTCATCTTCGAATAAGGAAAATTTTGAGAAAAAAGGATTTTCTGTCGCATTTAGTCAAAATGAGATTTGAAAAATAAACTGCGTGCATTCAAAGAGTTTAGGCAATGTATTTTAGTTAT
The DNA here is from genome assembly GCA_013235015.1 of Araneus ventricosus. Lineage (NCBI taxonomy): Eukaryota > Metazoa > Arthropoda > Arachnida > Araneae > Araneidae > Araneus > Araneus ventricosus. Next base: position 569 of record BGPR01006109.1, on the reverse strand, counting down.
CAATTCATGATGATGAGATGTTAAGAGGGTCAAATGGACATATAATCTTAAAAGAAAAACATATTTTTGAAAAGTGGTGATGGTTACTTTTGCAGCTATATGACACAAATAGCTTATTTTAGTTATACTAACGTCTAGTTTTGATGCATCACGAGTACTATTTTGTGGCATACTTCATAATTTTGAACTGCGATCTGAAATGAACAAAACAATCATTTTTTAAGAGAGTAATTATTAAATTTAGTTTGTAATTGGGAAAAGTTTAATAAGTACAATTATTTTAAACAATTTTATTTAAAAAGAAACAGAAAAATGTAAACATTTAACGAAAAAGCAATATAAAAGGACCAAAGAATGAGCTGAATGATGTGAAAATAAAATTGCCAATATTTCAACTGAAATATTCACATCTGTGATATAAAACTGTAAAAAAAACTATGGAAGTCCAAGAATGATAAGCTCACTATCCAAGTAGTATTCCTTGATATAATTTAAATATCAAAAAGTGAAGAACAGAACACAACAGGCCAGATTAAGTCCTGTATTAGCCCTTAGGCAAATCAATTTAC
>BGPR01006108.1:60690-84291 GCA_013235015.1 Araneus ventricosus | reverse complement strand
AGACAGACGGACAGATAGACAACTGATGGACAGACAGACAGAACGCCTCCCATACTCCTATACATGCAACCACTACAGTTGTTGAACCAGTTGGATGGGCATGGGACTCAGCAGACAGACATTCTTTCTGTTAGTATGGTGATATAAAAATTATGTCATTATTATTTTGGGATAGACGGACAGACAGACAACAGATGGACAGACAGGCAGAACGCCACCCCATATCCCTGTGCCCGCAACCACGACAGATGCTGAACCAGTTGGATGGGCATGGAACTGGACTGACAGACAGGCATTCTTTTTGTAAATAGCGTGATATAAAAATTGTTGTACACAGAAATGCAACGGCTTATGCAATCAAACCACACGAAGATAAGACAAACTAATCAAGCCCAATTATCGCCCTACGGCGGGTGTAAAGATGAGTAGGTACGGCGTTTCAGACGAGAGGGTCGAAGCTGTTTCTTTTTAAATTATTCCAAGTCATCAGAAAAAAACTTGCTTCACTTTCTCTAAAATAAAAACAGGGAAAAATAACAATTTTCTGCGAAAAAAATGGGTATTGTTATTTTTTCCACCGGGTGATAGTGGAAACCATAACAAGATGAATCATCGCGTGCAACGAAAGAAACGTTCGCGTGAACTGATGTGTCATCTTTTGATAAATTACTCGCCTACGCTGTGCTGAAAGAAACATTAAGAGCAAAAAAGGGGCAGACTTGATGGAGAAATTTAGTAAATAAAACAGCTTAACGCGGAATTTTGTTTTTTCGTCTCTACCTTAGCAACAAACAATGGTTATTAATACAAAAATATCGAAATTGGCAAAAATTGCATATTATCAAGTGACAACTAAAATTACAGTGGACACTTACTTTGGTTATCAAACTGATTAACATATTATGTCTCAGAATTTCGAGGATTTGTCTCTACAAGTAATCAATCTGTCGACAGACATCGAAGCAGTATCGCGAAACATCCTTTAGACCAGTTCTCTTGTGTTTTGCGCTATTAAACGATTCAAACGATGAAGATGATCCGATATTAAACGTAAGATATTAAATGAAAGAAACTCTAAATAAAATTAGATTGATAGAGAAAAGAAGAAAAAAACGTTAAACATTCCGATTATGCTAAAAGTTAAATAAAGCCGAAGCATTCAAATTACCTTTTTAATTGCAGTATGAGTTTTAATTAACCTACGACTTTGAAGTGAAATAACTTCTCAGAGCTTCACAGGATGTCGCTGTGAATGCGTACAATATGAGAGGGCATAAAAGGAAATGGTTTCACGCTAATTCCATTCTTATTCGAAATGTTTTCTCAAACCGTCTGATTTAATGATGATTATATTTTTATCGTCAAAAATTATTATTTATGTGGTGAAAATGCAAAGCTTTTTCTACGAGAATGATTTAATGTGGATTTTCTTCTATAAGTAACCAAATAGACACACTGGTGCTTTGCAGTGGTCACCTTATTCACTAGATATTGATCCGTGTGATTTCTGTCTCTGGAGTCATATGGAAAAATTCAGTTTAGAAGAAGCAGCCGAAAGACTTTGTTAGCCTCAAAAATGCCATAACTGATTCATTTTCAAGCATAGAAAAAAGAAATACTTGAATCTGTATGCCCCCCCCCCCACTGTGCGCCATTGTGTTATCTATAAGTTCTCGCTTTAAAACATTATCCATTAAATTCCTTTTCCATGCTCTTTTCAATAAGAAAAATGTATTGCATTTTAAAGTAGTATGCTCCGATGTTATTGAGGGAAAAATTAAAATTTCGATTCATTTTTAATTAATTAAAAATTCAACTAAAATTTGGAAACCCCTTTCTTTGTGAGTATTACTACCCAAGAAATAATTACCTGCCAACTCTAGGTCCAATGGTCTGCCCTGATTTAGTTAGATTAGATATATTAACTTCCCGTTTTGAAGCAACACGACGGCTATTTTGGGACGGACCTCGGAATTTTGACCCACGGTCAGATGACGAGGACGACAATTAACTTAAAATTTATTGGTAAATCTTGATACATTATTAACAGTCTAAAATCATAATCACTACTTATTATTTCTATAGTTTCGAATTTCGTAATAAAGATTTTAGAATGATGCTCAAACAGTATTTCTCAACCTATGGGATGCAATCCTGTAGTTGGGTAAAAAATAATTTTTGAAACTATAATAGAAAAGATGCATAATTTAAGATTAGTTTCAATCATTCGAACCGCTAAAATTAAATGAAGACTTGATTGTTAAGTATTCATTACAAACCCTGCACTTGCGCAGTATATAAATAAAAGACCAGACTACATATTGTTCTTAATTGTATTATTCAGTGATTCAATCAAAAGTAATTAAATTATTAAGTTCAAAATCAATTTTTAATAACTTTCCTTGCATTCCCTGCAAGAAATCCATTTTATAAATGTATACAACTTCTGCGGAAGAATAAAAAGTCGTGCAATGCAGAGTTTATTAGCCTGACAGAGGTTCCCAACCTGTGATACGCGTACCCCTGGGGATACACGAAGGACTAGTCGGGTGTACGCGAAATCAAATTTGGTAATGGCGGCAACAAGAAAAAAATTAGGAATTAAAGAAGTTGCAGAATTTCGTTTCCCCAAGTTAATACATGCTATTCAATAACTATATTTAATAACTATACGCTTGAAAAGTTGATTATCACAGAGTGAAATTTTTAGCTATCCTTATAAATGTGGTGCCAGACTAACGGCAGCTCCCTTCATTCCCGCCAATTGAGTGGCGCCTCTAGCGGATCCGACCAGAACTCGTCAGTAGACGCCAGGGTTGCCATATTGGTCTTTTTAAGGCCAAATTATGGAAATTTGGCCTTTTTTCAAAGCTCTTGGCCTTAGGAATTTTCCTTTGGCCTTAGATTCATTTTTGGCCTTTTTTTGGCTTTATTTTCGGTAATGACTTTTAGATCAATTTGTAATAACTTATTTACTTAAATTAATTCATTCTAATTGATTATTAAATATTTTTTAATAAATTTTTAATAATACACTTTTCAAATTATATATAGTGAGCTGTCAAACGAAATCAGTACAATAGTACAAGGATGTTTTAAATTTTTTTTCACTTAAATTTTAGTTTAATAATAGAGCATTGCACTTATCCCGATCAAGTGGGATTTGTTTTCATGAAGGATAGCCTTTTTTCTTATAACAATGAGGTTTTCAATCAATTTATCAAATTTGGCTTTTATTGGCCTTATTTTTAAGAAGATTTGGCCTTATTTTGCTATTTTGGTCTGGCAACCCTGGTAGACGCTATGGCATCGAGACGCGATGTTGAAAGATGACGCTTGCTCCAAAAGACGATTGTGACGACGAGAATATGTTAATCCTGCAGCCGTAATTCCTTTGTGTTGGTCTTCTGCATATAGTCAATTATTTCATCTTAATTAATCGTCCAACTGTTATTTTAAATCATCATTAAATATTTAAATGAAAAGAAGTTGTACTTAGTCGGCCATCCCAACACCCACATAAATCAATGGGAAATTATTTCAATACTGGTTTCATTTATTTTGGCGTTGAACTAATACCATTGTAAAAATGCAATAAAATGTGAAATCAAACATAAGGTCCAGCAAATATTATTAATTCGAGTCATTTGACTCTTAAGCTAACACTTCTTTGCACAGATGGATGGTTGTTGTTGTTAACCTAATAAATCCTATCCCCCTTCCAAACTCGAGTCCTGGCCTACATGCCTGGATGCTATAGCGCAGAGGTTCCCAACCTGTGGTACGCGTACCCCTGGGGCTACGTGAAAGATTAGTTGGGGGTACGCGAAATTAAAGTTTGTAATGGCGGAAAGAAGAAAACATAAGGAAGTAAAAAATTACAGATTTTGTTTTCCAAAGTTAATACTTGGTATTTAATAACTATCCCACTTGAATAGTTGATTATTACGGAGGGTAATTTTCAGCTATCTTATTAGTTAATCTTAAATTATTTCAATACTGGTTTCATTTGCTATCACAGAGCTGGCGTTGAACTAATACTATTGTGAAAATGCAATAAAATGTAAAATCAAAAATAAGTCCAGCAAATATTATTAATTCGAGTCATTTGACTCTTAAGCTAACACTTCTTTGAATAGATGGATGGTTGTTGTTGTTATTGGGGGGGTGGGGAATATATAACAGTAGGGGTACGCGAAAATATAAATACTAATCAAGGGGTACCCAAAGGAATATAGGTTGGTAACCCCTAGTCTATAAAATTCACTATTTTCCTTAAAGTTGTGTATGATTCGAGAGTTATACTAATTAAAATTCATATTCCGTCTGCGATTCGCTGTTAAATATTAGTTAATAACTATAATCTAATAATTTAAGAGTGGTTTCAATCATCTGAACCTCTAAAATCAAATGAAATCTGGATTGTTTAACTATTCATCTTAAACCTTATACTACTTGAGCTGTATATACATAAAAGACCAAAACACATATTGGTCTTAATTGTTTTATTCGGTGATTCGATAAAAATTAATTAAAATATTAGATTTAAAATTATTTTAATAATATTTTTTGCATTCTTTGCAAGAAATCCATATACGAATTTAAACTCTTTTTTGAAAAATTCAATTCAAAATTCGTGTAATGTAGAGTTTATTAACCTAACATCCTTGCTTTTTGTAAAAAATATGTATGATGCAAGTATTAAACTAATAAAATTCATATTCCTTCTGCTGTGAGATATAAAATATGAGTTACGAATACTGATGTAATATTTCAATCATTTAAACCGCTGAAATAAAAAATGAAGACTGAATTGTTAAATATTCATCATTAAACCATTTTCTAGCTCTGCATATAAACAAAAGACCATGGCACAGATTCTTCTTAATTGTGCTATTCCGTGAATCAGTCAAAATTAGTTAAAATATTAAGCTCACAATTATTTTTTAATAACTTTTCATGGCTTCCTTGGAAGAAATCTATTTATATAAATTTAAATAACTATTTTTGACGAATAAAAAGTCGTGCAGTGTAGAGTTTATTCACCTGGCATTCTTCAATGAAATTCATCGTTTCTGTATGTGATGTGTATGATGCAAGTATTAAACTAATAAAATTCTTAATCCTTCTGCGCTGAGTTATAAAATGTGAGTTAAGAATACTGATGTAATATTTCAATCATTTAAACCACTGAAATAAGAATGAAGACAGAATTGTTAATATTCATCATTAAACCATTTTCTGGCGCTGCGTATAAACAAAAGACTAGAGCACAGATTGTTCTTAATTGTACTGTTCAGTGTTCAATCAAAATTAATTAAAATATTAAGTTCAAAATTATTTTTAATAAGTTTTCTCGCATCTCTGTAAGAAACCCCTTCATATAAATGTACAAAAGTTTTAAAGAAAATTCGCACTTTTTCCAAAAATTTAATTAGTATTAAACTGATTAAAATTCATATTCCTTCTGCATTGCGCTGTAAAATAAAAGTTCACAACACCGATTTAATATTTCAATTATTTGAAATGAAGACTGGATTGCTAACAATTCATCCTTAACCATTTCGTTGCGCTGCATACAAACAAAAGACTAGAGCACAGATTGTTCATAATTGTGTTGCTCACTGAATGTGTGAAAATTAGTTAAAATATTAAGCTCAGAAATATATTTTAATAAATTTTCTTGCATTCCTTGCAAGAAATCCATTTATATAAATTTAAATAACTTTTTTTGACAAATAAAAAGTCGTATAGTCTACAGTTTATTAACCTGACATTTTTCTTTGAATTCGTGCTTTCTGTATGAGATGTATATTATGCAAGCTTTAAACTAATTAAAATCCTTGTTTCCTCTGCGATGCTCTGTCAAATATTAGTTATTAAAATTTATTTAACATTTTAAAAGTGATTTGTAACACTGAAACCGCTGAAACAAATTAATTGGTGATTAATTGTTCATAATGAATCATCATAAACCATTTCCTTGCACTGCTTATAACTAAAAGACCACAGCACGGATTGTTCTCAATTGCTCTATTCATTGATTCAATCAAAATTAAATAAATATTGAGTTCAAAATTACTTTTTCTTGCATTCCCTTGCAAAAAAAGTAAATTTGAATAAATTCTCAAACTGTTTTTTTAAATAAATTCTAATTTTTACAGTAGAGTTAATTAACCAGACATTCTTCTATGAAACACGTGCATTTTGTAAAAGATAAGTATGATGCAAGAATTCTGCTAATTAAAATTCATGTTTCTTCCCCGCTCCGCTGTAAAATAGGAAATAACAACACTTATTTAATATTTCAATTAGTTGAACTGCTGAAATGAATTGAAGACCAGATTGCTAACAATTCGTCCTAAACCATTTCGTTGCGCTGCATATCAATAAAGGACCAGAGCACAGATTGTTCTTAATTGTGCTATATTCATTGATTCAATCAAAATTAAATAAATATTGAGTTCAAAATTACTTTTCCTGCATTTCTTGCAAAAAAATCCATTTGTATAAATTTTCATAACTTTTTTAGAAAAATAATTTGTCGTGTTGAGTAGTTAATTAACCAGACATTCTTCGATGAAATTCGTGCATTTAGTAAAAGATAAGTATGATGCAAGAATTCTGCTAATTAAAATTCATGTTTCTTCCGTATTTCGCTGTAAAATAGGGATTAACGACACTAATTTAATATTTCAATTATTTGAACCGCTGAAATGAAATGTAGACTGGATTGCTAACAATTCATCCTAAACCATTTCGTTGCGCTGCATATCAATAATGGACCAGAGCACAGATTGTTCTTAACTGTGCTATATTCATTGATTCAATCAAAATTAAATAAATATTGAGTTCAAAATTACTTCTGCATTTCTTGCAAAAAAATCCATTTGTATAAATTTTCATAACTTTTTTAGAAAAATAATTTGTCGTGTTGAGTAGTTAATTAACCAGACATTCTTCGATGAAATTCGTGCATTTTGTAAAAGATAAGTATGATGCAAGAATTCTGCTAATTAAAATTCATGTTTCTTCCGCATTTCGCTGTAAAATAGGGATTAACGACACTAATTTAATATTTCAATTATTTGAACCGCTGAAATGAAATGTAGACTGGATTGCTAACAATTCATCCTAAACCATTTCGTTGCGCTGCATATCAATAATGGACCAGAGCACAGATTGTTCTTAACTGTGCTATATTCACTGATTCAATCAAAAGACAAATAAATGTAATTTCAAAATTACTTTTCTTGCATTCTTTGCAAAAAAATCCATTTAGATAAATTTTTGATAACTTTTTTAAAATAAATTCTGTTATAGAGTAGAGTTAATTAACCAGACATTCTATGAAATTCGTGCATTTTCTAAAACATAACTATGATGCAAGAGTTCTGCTAATTAAAATTCATGTTTCTTCTATAGTTCCTACGCTGTAAAATAGGGATTAACGTACAGATTTAATATTTCAATTATTTGAACCGCTGAAATGAAATGTAGACTGGATTGCTAACAATTCATCCTAAACCATTTCGTTGCTGCATATCAATAATGGACCAGAGCACAGATTATTCTTAGCATGCTATATTCACTGATTCAATCAAAATTAAATAAATATTGAGTTCAAAATTACTTTTCTTGCATTCTTTGCAAAAACTCCATTTGTATAAATTTTCATAACATTTTGTAGAAAAATAATTTGTCATTGTTAGTAGTTAATTAACCAGACATTCTTCGATGAAATTCGTGCATTTTGTAGATAAAATTAGCATGATGCAAGAATTCTGCTAATTAAAATTCATGTTTCTTCGCGTTTCGCTGTAAAATAAGGGATTAACGACACTTAATTTTAATATTTCAATTATTTGAACGCTGAAATGGAAATGTAGACTGGATTGCTAACAATTCATCTAAAGCCATTTTCGTTGCGCTGCATATCAATAATGGACCAGAGCACAGATTGTTCTTAACTGTGCTATATTCATTGATTCAATCAAAATTAAATAAATATTGAGTTCAAAATTACTTTTCTTGCATTCTTTGCAAAAAATCCATTTGAATAAATTTTGATAACTTTTTTAAAAAAATAAATTCTGTTATAGAGTAGAGTTAATTAACCAGACATTCTTCTATGAAATTCGTGCATTTTCTAAAACATAAGTATGATGCAAGAGTTCTGCTAATTAAAATTCATGTTTCTTCCTAGTTTCGCTGTAAAATAGGGATTAACGACACAGATTTAATATTTCAATTATTTGAACCGCTGAAATGAAATGTAGACTGGATTGCTAACAATTCATCCTAAACCATTTCGTTGCGCTGCATATCAATAATGGACCAGAGCTTTTGGTGTTCTTAACATACTATATTTATACAAATTCAATCAAAGATGAAATAAATATTGAGTTCAAAATTACTTTTCTTGCATTCTTTGCAAAAACTCCATTTGTATAAATTTTCATAACATTTTGTAGAAAAATAATTTGTCGTGTTGAGTAGTTAATTAACCAGACATTCTTCGATGAAATTCATTGCATTTTGCTTAGAATAAGTATGATGCAAGAATTCACCTAATAATTAAAATTCAAAAAAAATATTTTGTTCGCGTTTCGCTGTAAAATAGGGAATTAACGACACTAATTTATATTTCAATTATTTGAACAACTAAAATGAAATGTAAGAGACTGGATTGCTAACTATTCGTCCTAAACCATTTCGTTGCTCTGTATATCAATAAAGGATCAGAGCACAGATTGTTCTTAATTGTGCAGTTCAGTGTCGAGGCTGCTCTGGCATTTTCGCCAGTTCCCCGACGCCCAGAAAGGTCAGAGGAGGTCAAACGAAAAGATTTCCCAAATATGCGCAGTCTGGTCTCTCCGATTGCGTTCTTTAAAAACCACAGAAGCAACTCCGCTTTTTTTAAAGCGTGGAGATTCCCACATTGCCTCTTTAAATTGTCATTAGGTGAAAAATAGAGGAATAATTTCAGGTCAGTTAAATAATCGATATCGATGATTTGTGATTTGTGTTGCCACTTGCGGATACTTAACTTTTTGGATATACTTTTGGTATCTTAGGATGCAACTTTAAAAGTGGTGCTTTTAATATTAGTTTTATCACATTCTTGATGAAATGCAATTTTTATTGTAAAATGATGCATGCATATTTGTAGAAATGGATAAAAACATTTTTATAGTTGAAATAGATATTTTATAATTGTTTTTTGTTGTATGGTTGACATAGAAATTTTGTAGTTGTGATGTGCCATTTGTAGTTAAGTAACATTTTGAATATTCTTTATAAATATTCAATTTTAAAGGTAGATTTCTTTCGATGTCATTTTTATTTAACCTTACTGAAATGATGTGTTTAATTAAATTTCTTTCTTAGATAGGAGGAACTTGGGTTTTATGTAATTAAAGCGAAAATTCATGTAAAGATAGTTACATTTTAATATAAATTAGTTTTGTAGGTACGAACCTCTCGTAATATTTTATAGTTGAAATAGAAATTTTATAGTTGTGATGTGTTGCCTGCATTTGTGGTTAAATAACATTTTGGAATAATCTTTATCTTAAGATGTGCAGGTACAAAGTAGATTTCTTTCGATGTTATTTTTGTTTAACTATACTGAAAATGATATTATAAATTAGAATTTCTTGTTTAAAAATAGGGAGAGTTGGCTTTAGTTTAATTAAAAGTATAAAATTCACTGGAATAGTTACATTTATTATAAATTAGTTTTTTGGCAGAATTTATGACTTTGTTTCCTCTTGTAAATAGATAGAATTCTTTAGAATATTTTGTAGTAGATGTGTCAAGAGATAATTTTTAAAATAGTACTGATCTTTTTTAAATTTCCAGTGTTATTGTATGTTGAAGAATTGAAATTAGGTATACAAGTATGTAAATTAATTCAGTTTATTTCTTTCTAAAATATTGATTAGTAGTTTTAATGATACTATGACGGCAGTTTCTAAAATCTTTTTTTTTATAGAAAAAAAACAGTGTAAATGTGTTAAGAAAAATGAAACAAATATTCAATTAGCAGAACACTTGCAAAAAATTTTTTAAAGTATAGTTTTCCGACGTCTAAATAGAGACAGGAAAATTTTGCTTTGTCAGAGATTTTAATAGTCAAAAAATAAAGAGACCATCTTGGAGAATTTTTAAAGAAGCATTAAATATATCGTAATTGCGATACATATTTTTTCGTATGCCTTCTTATGCTTGTTTCTGCGTACTTTAAATTTGTTCACGTTAGGGTCATGACAAAATGTTTGAACTTGACAAAGGAGAATGCAAAAGTAGAAACTGATTAATTTGCGTTTATCCAGAGCTAGAAATCTGACATTTTCATCTGCTTTGGTAAAGTGGATGAACTGTGTTGGATTTATGCAGTTCCCAGATATGGGAAAACTTCAAGGATCGATTTTCGGTCAAAGTCACTGGATTCTTGGAGTTAGCAAAATTACACCTGCACTCAGTTGAACAACCAATGCAATTTAACATCATTACTGATACCATAATTAACAAATATTGATGCAGGACCGTCTGAGTACTAAATAAGACGTGAAAAAGTGTAGGCAGATAATGGATTTTTTAATGTAGGACTACGTTTCTCCATTGAGGGTCTCAGGAAGGAAATTGATTCACACGACATGCCACAAAACTTGTGTAGGGAGATCCTCTATATCTGGTAAACTACATATGTTAAAAACACCAACTAATGTCTATTTAGAGATAAAGGGTAACAACGAAGTTACAAAAAAAAATTGTAACTTAAACTTACTAGAAACTGAGAAACAAAGTGTCACGCTAAATGCAGTAGTCTTACGCCTTAACATCAGCGGCTGTTTTGAAAGAACAGCCTCAAATCATTTTTATTATATTTGACTCGATTATCAGCCAAGTTAAAAAAATATTGAATAAATAAATTGAGCAATAATTTACTTATAATAGAGGAAAAAATTTATTTCACAACCATATAAAGTTTTGAGGTTGTTAGCACTGTTTTTGCGTGACCACATGTTTTAAATAAAAAAAAAAAGGATATTTAGGGCAGATTGATACAATTGACTCAGGGCACATCGATACGCGTCTTCTGTGTATCAATGTACTATGCTGTAACTACTTTGCAAAATCGTCTTTAGAAATTAAGAAAAACATAAATTAACTATCTAAAAGAAACACACAATTAAATTATTTGTTTAAACACAAATCTGTTTGAATTTCATTGCAAAATGAGAAATATTGTTATAAAATAAATTTTAAAATATTTTTTTACAGATTAATTAAAATTGGAGAAAAAAATTATTACAGAACCTTAATTAATATCATCGAAGATAATTTTTTGCATTTTCAGATGGGTAAAATTATTTTGTGCTATATTATTTTCATAAGTCATCGGAAGAACTCGAACATTTTCTTAATTTGCAATTAATTAAAATTTCAAAACGGCTTTCAGGTACATTCCCTCCATCCAAAGTATTTTTTACACACACACATGCACATTCTCTTTTTATTATTTGTAGGGATAAATTATTTCTGAGGGTATTATTGTTTCATTTTACAGTGTCATTAAAACGTTGAATTTTGATTAAAATAAAAAGTTTGTTACTTTGTTAAACTTTTAAACCTTATGATTGGAATATAAAGTTTCTTGATAAAACTATTTTGTTTCGATCCCTATTATCATTATTTTCGATATATCAATGCCTAGTATAGAGGCAGATTGATAGAAATCCCATTTTTAGGGGAAAAGTGTAGAAAGTATTTTACTATGTCATTTATGAAATACAACTTATTTAAGAAATCCCATATTAGATTAACAAATATAAATATAATGTATTGTTATGGCAATTGTATCGTTGGTAAAATCATTTTACTTTCCAAAAAAATTATCAATGTCCCGCATTCCCTCTAATTAATATAAAATCATAGATAAATCTATTGCTTTTCACTAAAATTTCTGCAGATTGATATATTCATCAGTTACCTGAGAAGATACATATAAAATTATAGGATAAATCTGCTAGCACTATCACTAAATTTCTTGAATTGATTTATTCATCATTTACCTGAGAAGATACATATAAAATTGTAGGATAAATCTGCTAGCACTTTCACTAAATTTCTTGAATTGATATATTCATCAGTTACCTGAGAAGATATATACAAAATTATGGGATAAATCTGTCAGCACTTTCATTAAATTACTTGAATTGCTATATTCATCAGTTGCCTGAGAAGATATATATAAAATTATAGAATAAATATGTTAGCAATTTCACTAAATTTCTTGAATTGATATATTCTTCAGTTACCCGAAGAAGATACATATATAAAATTATAGGATAAAATCTACTAGCACTTTCATATATATATATATATATATATATATATATATATATATATATATATATATATATATGAATAGAACGTTGCTGTCGCTGAGTCTAGTTATATATATATATTACTAGACTCAGCGGCAGCAACGTTCTAAAGGATCTGTATTAAAATGGTATCTTGCTTTCACTCATATAATTTATGTTATGGCTTCGCTTGTAATCTAGCTTTCATCGCAGTTGCATATTTACCTCGCGATATTTACCTTTGTCCTTTCCTCTACAGATATTGTTTTAATGATTTGTAAAATTTTCATGTAACTAATAACTTAAGAATTAATTCTGGGTACTCAATTTTTTAAGGGGAGTTGGAATTCTAAGTCCGTTAGCCCTAACCTTGTTACTTCGATGTACCTTTTCTCAAAATCTGTTATAGATTCGTAAATGAAATTTTTTATACAAGTAAAGTACATCTTTCTCATTACACTAAAATGATTTTTTTAATTCAAAAATTTATTTTTTACAAGTTTTTTGTGTCAGAAAAAAAATTTTAAATTGGCCACTTCGATGTACCTTTTCTCAAAATCTGTTATAGATACATATTTGAAATTTTTTATAGAAGTACACATTTCTCATTATACTGAAATGGGCTTTTGGTTAATTTTTAATTTTTTATAATTTTACAAAATATTTAATTAGACATAGTGGAATTTTACCCTATTTTGACACACACAAAATTGTAAAAAATAAAGTTTTGAGTTTAAAAAAAGACTCATTTCAGTATAATAAGCAAGATGTACTTTACTTGTAGAAAAAGTTTCAAACATGTATCTATAAGAGATTTTGAGAAAAGGTACATCGAAATGTCCAATTTTATATTTTTTGTTTTGACACAAAAAATTTGTAAAAAATAATTTTTTGAATTTTTTTTAAAATCATTTCTGTATAAAGAGAAAGATGTACTTTACTTGTATAAAAAATTTCAAACATTTATCTATAACAGATTTTGAGAAAAGGTACATCGAAGTAACAGGGTTAGGATTAACGGACTTAGGGTTCCAACTCCCCTTATTGATTTTTAATGTAGTTGTTTAATTAATATTAAATTTAAAGACTTCTTAACGTTACTATTATTGAAGTACAGTGGCATAGCTGCATTTTTTGCTTGCAACATGCCGCCCTTCCTTTACAAGTCGCATAAGCCACGCAAGCATCAAAACAAAATAGGTTCCAGGAAAAAGCTTTTTTAGTAACGCAATTCATCGTTTGACGCCCTCGATCTCTACTGATAGGTTGCGAAATCGAATGTTCACCAGTCTTTCTTTGATATACAGGGCTCCCACTTATATCCGTTCTCCCCTCCCTTAACTTCTAAACGGTGACAGCTTAGGCCATAAAGTTGGTGTCTGGGTATAGTAAATAGGCTATGCGCTACTCGATGAGACAACATACAACGCCATCTATAGGCAAATTATGGAATTAAAGGTCCTATCTCGTAAACGGTGAAAGATATGAGAAAAAAGTCAATTCGAAAGTTGTAGAGCACTCTCTACTTAGTACGAAAAAATACCTTGCGCACATTAATACTCAAAACAAAATGCAAAAAATGAACATTTGTTTGGTCACGATTTCGAAAATTGTCATGTCATAAAGAGTGGAAGAAAGAAACTGAGACAAGTCCCTGTCTTCTGGATCATTTATTTATATTGCTCAAAATGCTCTCCGTTAGCCACTATACACATGTGCACTCTGGACTGGATTTCTCGCTTCGCTCGCGTTTCACTGCACTCTGGACTGGATTTCTCGCTTCGCTCGCGTTTCACGACGCCAGTGTTGAAAATCACAATCAAACAAATATTCATTTTCTACATTCTGTTCTGAGTATTAATGTGCGCAAGGTATCTTTTCGTACTAAATCGAGAGTGCTCTACGACTTTCTAATTGACTTTTTTCTCATATCTTTCACCGTTTAGGAGATAGAACCGCTAATTTCAAAATTTGCCGATAGATGGCGTTGTAATTTATCTCATCGAGTAGCGCATAGGCCTTTTACTATACCTAGACACCAACTTTATGGTCTAAGCTGTCACCGTTTAGAAGTTAAGGTGGGTGTAGGGAATATAAGTGGAAACCCTGTATAGTAAAACTTCGATTAACCGTCAGGCCCAGGGTTATGACCAGTGGCGAATCCAGGGGGGCTATCGGGCTACAGCCCCCCCCCCCCAGAGCGAAGCCAGAATTCTTGATTTTATTTAACATCATTACAACTGTTTTTTCTTAATTTCCCTCTTTTAAAAAAATAATGAAAACGTTTCAACATTACTTTCTGGCTTGACAGGCTCGAAAATTTTCCTACTTTTGTAGTCATTCCACTTGTCCTTGTAGCTTTGACGCCGTCAAACACATCTCTTGGCTAGTTATTTCATTGTAATTTTTATCAAATTATCGAAATTATTGTATTGTTTTTCATTATTCTTATTGTCAGGTGAGAAAAGACAGTAAAGTTAAAGAGTTTTGGTTTACTTTAGACTTGAGGTTTGACATTCATCACGACGATACAAACTTTTTATGACCTCAGTCCCCCCCCGCCAGACCCGAATCCTAGATTCGCCACTGGTTGTGACGGATGACCGAAATCTCTTACTGCATAAGTAGAGTAACGTGATTTCACTGCTGGCTTGTGATAAAAATGAAAATAAAATCCTTTAAAAGCCAATAATACATATATATTTTATTTAATTTTACAAAACGATCAATATAAACTTGAATAGTAATGTACAGAAATATATTGTTATACTATAAATCTACATCACTTTGACGATGACTGATAACAGAAACTGGCGGTTAATCGAAGCTTCACTGCATCTGCAATTCACTGAGAAAAGGCGAAATAATGCGAATTAATTATATTAGTTTTATGTACTTTATGTAATTTTTATGTACACAATGATTAAACTAGTGCCGTTACTTTTCTGAGTTATAAAATCGTTTTTCTATATGCCTCTTTAGCTACAAGTGCAAGCGAAATAATTTAACAAGAGATATTAAAAATTAAACTCTGCATTAAACAGAATAGTGCAAAAATGCAGCAACTTCCAATAAAATACAAAAGAAAGACACTTTAATTCATAATATCTCGAAGAGAGTTAGATTTAATAATATTTAAATTAAGCGTAATAGCATGTCCCCTATCTTTATCAATATTTTTTATATATTCTTCTTCATTGCAATAGCAGTGTGTACTGTCTATCTCATTCAAATTTCTACGATAGAAATTATAGTTACAAATTTGTTTTTTAAAAGCAAATTATTAGCTACGCCACTGTTGCAACATCCAATCACAAAATTCTGATTTCCCCAATTTAATGAAAATTTTATGCCGTTTTAGAAACAAGATAATGTAGAGCATAATATTTGATTGGAAGCGAGAATTGCTTGCCGTTAGCTTCGACTTTCAATACTTGAGAGAGTGCATTCTAATACAGCGCCCTCTTTTGACAATTATTTCAACTTACTGCTTGCTGCAAATTTTCACAAATTTTGGTGATTGGTAATATATCAAATATCGTTGAAAAAAACTACAGAACAATTAAATCTTAAGAATTTATGCTTTCTCATCGCTTTCGATCCATTATTTTAAGTGTAAAGTATTTCAGTTACATATAACAACCTATACACTCCGAAATTTTGGCGGACGAACTATAAGTTTGACCAAAAATTATCTACTCTTTAATTTATGAATGTCGTACAATGAATTTGTATGCATTTATTTAATTTCTCTACACTATTAATGGCTGTTGATTTTTAGCAGGGAATTGTTTTTACGAATGATTAAATTTTACATCAATAACTCAACATAAAGCTTTAAATAAATTACTTTATGGTTAGTAGATGGCGCCACAACACAACTTCCTCAACCAGAGACGGAAAAAATTACTGCAGTGGGGATTTAGATATTTTTCCTTTTTTAAAAATAAGTCGGAATGTTATTTTCATTGAATAAACATAATTTCACATTAAAAATTAACTCCATAAATTCCTTCGTATTTCTTAATACTCGGAAAAGCATTTCAATCATAACTTTTATTAAAAAACTTTGTACAACTTTTGATGAGCAGGTATGTCCCAACAAGAAGGATATTATTTAGCAGCAATGGTGGCTGATAGAGGTCTGGTTGTCATCTGGATGGTTATGGACATCATTTTTCTCGATTTTATCTTACGGAAAGTCTTCTTGTGGACTTTTCACTGAACTGTTTTGTCTGAGCATATTAGGAGTTCCTGAAGTATAAAGAGTTGATATAAATAATACATTATTGCTCGAACATTTAAGTTACAACATTATTGATATAATCAATGAAATAAACACTCTACGTTGGTACTAAAAATAGCCTGTCTATTTTTTTTATTTCTTTTTAAGCGATCTTTACCAAAACATTGTATAATACTCAGGGGCCCCCTAGGCAATGGAAGTTTCGGGGCCCCCTGTAACGCCCCAAACTTCCTAAACAAGATATTTTTTATTGATTTTAATTTAATCTCGCTATAAGCTGTTTTTAAATAAGAAATATTACGACAAACTGAAATAACAAAAGATTTAATTTCGGGTCTCCTTCAAAAGAGTTGGTTCCAGTATGTCGCGTATAAAAAAAATTATATTTAAAAGTAACTTTAAAAAAATGGTAAAGAAATTACAAATCTTTTTAAATTCTTTTTGTTGTTGTTGTTACTGTTTGAATTCTTTTTTATTTGTGTATGTTTTATGATTTTTATGGCACTTTATCACTCTATTATTTGGGATTTATTGTATCAAAATTATTATCAGTCGTGTTTTTATTGTATTTATAGTGTAATCTGTTAAGTTTTGAAGCTTTATTGTTTTTCATTATTTGTTTTATTTTTCCTGTGTGACAGAGGGAATTTTTTTTCTATAATAATTTTTATGATTGTTTAATACTGATTTTTAGTATGACTTGGATTTGCCCCGCGTCATTTTTCCTTTCCCCGTCGACCTTTAATACACTCTAAACCCTTTGGGGTGTGGGCCGACGTGGGTTTAAAAAAATCTCTTTTTAAAGTATTGTAAAAAATTCAAATGCAAAGTTGGCAGGACTGTTGACTTGCGAGTCTTTCGGCTAGCTCAAAATAAAAGTGGACCACACTACTGATCTGCGAGCGAATTTGAAAACATGAAAAACTCCTAAGCATAATGTTCTGAAATTTAAAAGCTACTTGATTTTAATTTCAATACGTTCGAGTTCATGGACTTTGTAAATCAAATGAAAGCACAAAATGAGATTATCCTAAACATACGCACTGATACCACTTCCACTTGTGTTTGGCGCAGCATAGTCAAATCAATGGCTCTTGCGCCATAAAACATCAAAACATCATCCTAAACATGCGGCAAAAATATCTCCAGCTCCCCCCTCCCCTAAATTTGCGATAAAAAATTGCCAAAGTCTTTATTGGGGTCCTCGATGATTTCTGATTCAACAGAACGCCAAAACATGTAAGGAATTCAACGCGGGCTGGATTGAAACTAAACAGCCGGAGTATAAAAATATTCATCGCATACGTATAATTATGCCTCAGTAGAATATTAATATT
Source organism: Araneus ventricosus (assembly GCA_013235015.1). Classification (NCBI taxonomy): domain Eukaryota; kingdom Metazoa; phylum Arthropoda; class Arachnida; order Araneae; family Araneidae; genus Araneus; species Araneus ventricosus. The sequence continues at coordinate 66,334 of BGPR01006108.1, read as the reverse complement.
ATTGTTTTTATGCCGTTCTGAGGAAAACTTTTTTTAAAAAGTATATTTAACCCTTTGCGGACAGGTGACTTTTTAGAGCACTCAAATCAGATTGGCTTACTTTATGCGTCATCCCGTTTTTTTCTACGCTCATTTAATTATACACAACTTTATTTTTTATGGTATAATAAGATTAGAGGTGGAATGGATGGATGATACAAACATTTGTGTTCGAGTTTGAGTCGCTATATTCTTCGTGAACTGGATTGTCCTCCACGTTAATCCCAGAATCAGTTTCTTGGTCGCTGTACTCAGTCACTTCTCCATTGAGAAATATAATGCATCAGATTCGTCCTCAGCTGGTATTTTCTTGCTTAATTCTTCCAAAACAGCTGAATATTGCTCTGAAGGGATAATTTCCGGCCGTTTCGTGATAGCCAGGTTGGGTTATGAGAGCGTTTCATGTTCTTTCAAGTGCGATCTGACCAAACTGACTGCTTCATTGTCACTGGTAACTATCGGAGCAAGTAGGAGGAATGTTAATAGTACAATGTTAAAGGAGAGGCGAACTTTCCACCTTGGATAATTTTTATTCAGCTTGTGGAACATACCCACTGGCTCACTCTATACGCCGTACCTGTCCGCAAAGGGTTAAGGTTGTATTCAAACTACATAAGTAGCTAGCATCAGTGACGTAACAACCGGAGGGCAAGGGAGGATATAGATGACACGGAATTTAGTCTTAGGCGATGCCATGACGACAAGACATTAGTTCGTTTAATCCACTTTTTAATGTCGAGTATGATGAGTGGGCGAAAACATAACGCGATGCCCCGAGAGCCTTTTACACTGTGAATCCACTGATGACGACAAGGAACGAAATGATCATAATATGCCCGCTTACCTTCACTAGACCACTACTAAGTCTGGTGCCAAAATCTGTAGCAACTGTAAAGAATCATAGATTCGATTCTCGTTCCCACCAAAGATCTGCGGCAAAATCTGTAGCAACTGTAAAGAATCATAAATTCGATTCTCGTTTCCACCAAAGATCTGCACCAAAATCTGTAGCAACTGTAAAAAATCATAAATTCGATTCTCGTTTTCACCAAAGATCTGCGCCAAAATCTGTAGCAACTGTAAAGAATCATAAATTCGATTCTCATTTCCACCAAAGATCTGCTCCGTGTGGGACTTATTGCACGTTAAATCTCATCATGGGTCAAATGGCCTCAATTTTGCACGGAATAAAAATCTCGGCTAAAGTCTCCTGAAGATAACAGTAGTTTACATTTGCAGGGTTTATTTCCCAATAACCCGCAATCTTGCAAATCGATTCAACAATATTAAGCCATCATTGCTTATTGAACACGTTTTTGTTTGCAAAGGTTTAAATATAAAAAACATCACTTAAATCTAAGTTAGAAGCATAACCAAAAATTATTCCTAAATTTCAATGTATTTCATTCTTCAAAGTCTTACTGATAATAAAGATAGACCCCGTTGTCATTTGAAGGCATTCCTCTTCGGAATTTAACAGTTGCAAATTTGACTTTCATTTTAATTTTCTTTCAGTATATCGTACTGAATTCCTATTTCATATATGCTGAAAGTAATTCTATCCAAAAATCTATAAAATAAAAGTTTTATGATTAATTTATGTGATTTTGGACTTCACATGTGTGAGGTCAATCTTTAATATCTGTCGAGTAAACCATACAGTCTGTCACCCCATCATTCATATTTTTGATGAAATCGTTATTGGCTACCATCCAAAATATTATACACTTATACTTTTCGAAAAATATTGCCCTTGTAACAATGGTAAAACTTTTAGAAGAAACAGAATGTTTTGAATATTAAAGAAATTGATGGCAACTGAAATTCGCAATGTTTTACTTGTAAAAGTAGCTAAAAAATTCATTGTAATGATAAACAATAATAAACACTGCTTTCGTATTATTGAGTGAAATTTTTAAAAAATACATTTAATGAAAAAAATTATAATTCTTTACATAATATAATTATTTATTTATACTATTGTTAATATTTATAAATAAATTCCTTATAGCAGATTTTTTCGTAATATATTGGCATAAGAAGCCGTTATGCTATTTTCTGCATTTAATGAGACAATGCTGTGCTTATATTCGATTCTGGGTTATAAGTTTTATTTGAAATCAGAACTCTAAAAGGAAACTAAATGTATTAAAGGGTTGTTTTTCCTTTGGTAGCGCTAGTCAATCTCTTAGGTTGCTAGTAGGATTTTTCAATTAGAGCATGCGCATTTGATGTGGTTTTTTCCTTGACTAATTTAAAACTATAATTTCTAAAGAAATGAATATTCTAATTAAAATCAGTTCTGAACAATTTCTTATTTACTAAAAACGAAAAAATGGAAGTGCAGGTTTAAGTATCTTTTGCACTATATCTATCGAATGTGAGTAACTATCTATTCAATTCTATAATCTATCTACAATTTTTAAAAATCTATCTATCATTTTCAAAATTATGGAAGTGCAGTTTCTGTTCATGCCTGCTAATTTGCTATTCAACTTTATACTCACCTTATAAACGAAGCTAAATCATTCTAAAGATGCAAACAGAAACCTGTAATAATGAATACAGATTAATATTTGCACATATTAGGTCAAAGACCAAGGTTTTGAAACCCGAGATTTTTTTTTAAATCCTGTATATACAAGGGGATCAGTAAATTTAGTTCCCTCCCGCTTAACTTTTGAACACCAACAACCGTATTGGATTTTTTTTTTTTTTGTAGTTGTTTATTTGCCGTCTAGCCATAGCAAAAATGGTTATGCAGTTTTCAATGAGGCCGTTTAGAGTGCCTCCTAGAGGCAACCGATCTCCAAAACTATATAAAATACGGGAAAATAGTTATGATTTAGTTCAAAAAGATACACCTTAAGGTACATATGAATGCTAAGAATGTATACAACACCTGTTTGCTTGTTAACGATTTTCAACACAGTCACTCCGTGTGCTTGCCAAAAATCAACTACAAGGGTCGGGGTTCTTTTCAACCTCCGATGGGCCATAAAAAAAGACAACACTAGAGGACAAAATGAGTTTATTACCAAGACTTATGTATAAACATGGTTACTTATCGACATAATCGCCGTTAAGATTCAGGCATTTGTCATATCGGTAGGCCAGGTTTCCGATGCCCTCTTCGAAGAATGTTACCGCCAGTGATGTGAGATGGGCCCTAACTTTGCTTTGAATCTCCTCGTTTTTCTGGAATCTTGGGCCTCCAAGCCAGTTCTTCAATTCAGGAAAGAGATGAAAATCACTCGTCGCTAAGTCGGGGCTATACGCCGGGTGATCAGACATGTCCCATTTAAACTGCTCGAGTAGCTGCCGGGAACTGGCTGAACAAGAACTGTTGCGGCATACTTGCGTCCTTCTCCGTCTTCATCATAAACGTCGGTTCACCCATCTTTAAATATTCTGCGGCATTCACGGACATCACCGTAACTCATAAAGTTTTCACCGTATACTCGACTCATTCTTCGGTGAATTTCTTCTCCACTATTTCCTTCTGCTTGAAGAAAACGAATAAAACTACGCAATTCGCACTTAGCGGAAGCATCAGTTCTACTAGCCATGTTTATATGCCGACAGCTCAGCTGAAAATCGCAAGCTGATGTCGGCAGTAGCAGATGTTATAGTTAGTGACATGCGCAATCTCCCATCGCGCATCCCAACATCCTACCACCTGTCTGTCTGTTTTACGGTTCAATCGGAGGTTGAAAAAAATATGACCATCATAGTTGTCACTAGACACATTTACCGTCGTTGTTTAATCTGCTCTTCGGCAACCACAATACTCATCTGGACTCTGTATTGAATCTAACACTGCACATTTTGTAATATGTAAATTGATACGCTGTCACAAGCATTAATTATACATCGTCGAAGATCCAGTAATGCTTTCGAAAGGGTCTCCTGTATCTAATCTATGGGCTAACCCGCAAGAAGCAGTCATGGGGGGTATAGATTAGTAAGCTAGGAGGCCAATCTAAGCTATAATCATCGTCGATTATTCGTGTCGATAGTAAGCTCCCCAGTGATTACAAATGAGAAACCTTCTGTCCTAATCACTGAACTACGGAAAGGTCCTTTTAGGAACAAAATGAGATATAATCTCGTTTTTCACGTTTCTCGTGATATAGCGGTGTAGGAAATATCAAACAAGCAAATAAATATTGGACACTTTCTGCTCTTAGCAATCATATAAGCAAGATGTCTTTTCGTAGTATGTCGATTATGTTCTACAGCTTTATAATTAACTATTTCCCCATATATCGTATAGTTTTTTAGATCGGCATACACATTAACTTCTGACTTTGTCATTACGGGATGTTGTAAGCATCGCGTCAAATAATGCATTGTTGTTTTACCATGTCTACACACCACTTTTATGAATATAGCTATCAGCGTCCAAAAGTTAAGAAGAGGAAAATTGATTTTACAGAACAGCCAGAATATATAAAGTTTAGCAAATTCTGTCATATGCGGAACCCGAAAAAACTGTTACATTTACAAATTTGATAGAACGACATTTTGTTATCTCATTTTTAAAAACTTTTATCAATTTACTGATGTATAAAGGATTAACATTTTTCATTAGTAATGTAATTTTAATAATTATATTGTTAAAGGTCTTTAACAATGTCACAAAAAATATTCGATTGCCTTTTGACCTTGTCATGCATCTCGTTCCGAAATGTACTTTTAGATAGGATTTTAGAATTTTTTAAAATTTTTTACTGATTTTCTATTAAAAAATACTGCTGAGATTCCCAATAATAATATAGCTATTATAACTGTAATAGTAAATCTCTGTTTAACTCTGTTTAAAAATTAATTAAATGCCTCTTGTTTCAAAATGTGCTGTATAATGGGGTTTTCATCTTTCTTGTCTACAAATGTATGTGCTTCCTGCAGAGAGGAGAATATAGAAAACAATTTTTTGAATTAACTCCATTAAAAAAGACTGTTATTACAGTTACTAATATCAATATCATTGAGAAAGTTTACTAATTGGTTTTTATTCTTTTTATTGTGATTGCACATTGGCCACAATTATCTATTGATTCATTTGACTAATTACTCTGATGTAGGTACTCAATGAGCAATAGGTTCGAACCATTTAATATTTGGTCACGTGATAGAAGTCAGTCAAAGTCAAAAAAAATAAACAAGCTAATTTATAAAACATAAAGCTTTGAAATTGGTAACAATCGAAATTGGACCAAAGACTAGCTTCTCTTAACTTCCATAATGAGAATTTTAACGCAAGCCATTTTTAACGCCACCAGACAACACGACGCAGAAAACATAGCAAAAAAGCTATTATAGAAAGTTTCTAAATCTTGTTATGCTGGCGCTACAACGTAAATCAATGATTTTCTTTTTGAATCGTTTAAAAATTGGCTTCCATTCAAAATCTCATGCCGCTGTATCCTCTGTTTTGCCGCATCACGTACAAATGTAAACGACACGAAGCAAAATTAGGAACACGTTCCATAATCACATCATGAAAATGCACAAGAACCCTCGAAGAAGAGGCAAATTTATCGATTCGAAAAAACGATACAGTTTTTCTTTTAATGTCTCAAGCGCCAAACGATTTTGGGAG
>BGPR01006108.1:50655-60680 GCA_013235015.1 Araneus ventricosus | reverse complement strand
TAAATTACACTGTACTGAAGATAAATAAACTACAAGAGTTTCTACTATTTGTTAAAATTACTTCTCCATCACTATACATTAAAAAATGTACAGGTGGTCCGAATTCGACGATTCTTTATTATGATGAAAACTAGTACTTTTGTGAATCTCGTAGACCGGCGCGGGGGCCCAAAAAAAATAAGATTTTCTCTTCATCGCATTTTTTAAAGCTTAGCAAATGTTATTCATTGTGAAGACAGCATTGTTTCTGTAGGGACACCGGACATCATTATTAACTCTCAAGGAGATACATTGGTGTACCAAAAGTTTAGCACAATTAATTCTTGAGGTGCGAATTTGGAGTCAATATGGATAAAATGGTTCGCAATCTGCTGAATTAGCAAAACATCTCTAATCTCAAATTAAAATATTTTTTCCAACTCACTTCGTTAGAAATAAGAAGATGGAATTCAAAATAACTTGACAATAAATATTACAATTTGGTACATATCTTTATATATTAAAGGCAAATACCATGACTCACTCACTGACTGACTCACTCATCACGAAATTTGCCAAACCACTGGGGCTAGAAACTTGAAATTTAGCAGCGGTTGCTGCTTGGGGAGTAGGTGCTCACTAAGAAAGGATTTTTCGAAATTTTAATTAGAATTTAAATTATTTAAAAATTACTTTAAATTTTAACGTTTTCCCGGAATAACTTCGGATGATGTAAAAAACCAGTTTTACATCATCCTAAAGATAAAAAAAATCAACTTTTCAATGACACCGATCTTATTTCATGCGACATTTTGTTTAATTTTAATTAATGTTTCAAAATGTTTTAAAACATGAATTGTAGCAGTGTTTTTATTGTAAATAAAATTCAAACCGTCTCATTATTTGAGCAAATCTTTTCTTCACTCGCTTTTGCAAATGTTACGGTTGTGATAGTATAAATTGTTTTCTTGGGAAATTAACTCCAAAGCAGAATTTTCGCTTTATATTGTAACAAAATTTCTTTGTGGGTGTACGTGAATGCAATCCAATAAGCAGGATTTTAAAAAAATAAAGCTCTTTATTTTACAAATATTCCCAAGCAAAGAAACGTAGCACAAGTATTAACACAGCACTAGTAAAAATTCACAACAGAGGCTACCAATAAACCTCAACACAACGCTCAAAGGTTTCTTGTTAATTCACTAGCTTGCTTGCAGGTCAAATTTCAACTGACTCTTCTTGGCTTGAGAGCTTGCCTTTATACTTTTCAACAGGAAGTGACTTCATTATGTAGGAAGTGACGTAATCTCTAGAAAGTTCATGAAACCAGTAGAAATAGGGGGAAAGTTTGAGGTCCTTCTAGAAAATTCCCTTTGTCGCCAAAGTCGTCAAATTTGTCGCCAAGGTCGGCAAATTTATCGCCAAGTCTCCAATTTTGTCGCCAAGTCTCAGAGAAACGACTTTATAGCTTTGTAACAATATTCATTGCATTGCTGAACTATTTTATCGTACCTGTTTCAAAGTAATATTTTTATAAAGCGTGGCAACAGATATTTGATTTCAGGTTTGTTTGTTTTTATTGTGTGTGATTTAAATTAAAATGATTTTCATCCTTTCTTCAAGCCTTTAATCTCATGTTTTCCTGCCATTTTAAATTTATGAGACGTGAAAACGCTCACCACCACCAAACTTGAATTTCCTCAAATGATAACTCATCAAATTTGATATTAGAAACTAGAAATTACAGCCCGAACTAGGAATTACAAAAAGGCAATGATGTTCGGGAAAACTGACTAATTTTTAAATTTTATTGTCTAACTCCTATACTCCTGGCTCTTTTAGATGTCTATAAATTTCTTGCTGCCTCACTTTTTGTACCCACTGGTTCACACGGGCGTCCAGCATGTTCGGCTTTCGTGACCATATTCAGCGGTAATCATTCTACCGATCGATAAGTGATAAATGAATTGAGTAAAAGTTATTTGAAACTCAGTTTGTAAGTTGCTGCGATGCATCATACAGAATTGTATCTCTGGCATTTTAAAATTTACGTCTTTAAATATTTTACTATCTGTCAAATACAATAAAATATTCAGTTTTTTTGTTCATCTTTCCTGAGTTATCGCAGCTGAAACTGCGACGGCCAATGCTATAATTAATATAAAATACAAAAATAAAACTTATTTAAACTGGCGAACCAGCTGGTCGCCGAAAGCGGCTAGTATTTATATAAGCGAAAAGCTTTCGTTGTTATGCAGAACAGACGATTTATAAGGCAGGCGAAATTATCTTGGCGAGAAGCGTCTGATAATTCCATTTAGGATTAACAATTGCAATCGAATTTTGAAACTTCTTAAAATTGCCGACTGCGGCTCATAAGGTATAAAAGAAATTATTTGGATGGTGAATGAGTTTAAATATAAATTTAGAACTAAAATATGGATTGTAAAAATAGATAGCACTTATATAGCGGATGCGGATAACGATACAAAGCGATAAGCGAACTGTGTTTATTTACAACTCTGATGTCATAATCTCAATGTTTCCATTCACTCCTTTATTACCAATTAAATTGATTAAACGCATTTGGTCGTAATCGCGTACCAAACTTACAGAGAGACAACGCCAAATGCTGGAGTTAAAACGCAAACCTCGCTTCCTCGATCAATAAGGTGTTGTGGAAAACATTTATTCGAGTTTAACCCATGGTCTGCCTCATCACAAGAGGGCGCTCTCGACCGTATGAGAATTAATCTCGAACTATGGTTGGGAGCGTCGGTTTTGTATTGTTTGAGTAGGCTTGAAGGAATGTAGTTCGCTTTCAGGTCGATTTGACGGCCATAGTTATTTATAGATGTGTTTTATTAAATGTTATTTTTAAATGCAACTGTGTAGTTTTTACGAGTGACAGTGTCGTTTCCTAGCACCCTTAGAATTAGATTCAGTTTAGCTTCGGTAGTTTTTTATTTCAGGTGTATTGTTTTTAATAATAAGCATTACCGTCACTGTGTCTCACGGTAATTTTTACACATCGCAGGCAAAAGTCGATTGCGGTTCTGTGCTTTCAGACGCTTAAGGCCACTTCCAAAAAAGGAGAAGAAGCTTAAATTAAACCTCAAGGCACTCCTGTGTTCACTTAAACTGGGCGTTGGTCAGTCCACTAGCTGAAGATCCATTCATCAAGTTTCTTTCTGCTTGTTTCCCTGACGGAATAGTATATCTAATTAATTTTGAACACATTTCGTCTTGCTCGTTTCTGACATCCAAGCCGTACCTTTCAAAATGTTAAGATACAAATTAATTGTATCAGAAGGAAATTACAGTAAAATTTATTATTTTATATTGTCTATTCTTTACAAAATAGTTCTCTGCAGAACTTGTGTAATACAAAATTAATTTTAACACAAGTAATATAAACTGAAAAAAGTTTGTTTTCTATTGAAAAATTATCATAAATAATATACGTTTACCAATAATAAGCGTTTATAAAGTTATATTTATATAAATTTATAGATTTTGAAATGCTATGTCATTTTTTTTCTATTCTGTATTTTAATATTAGGTTTGTTAAATTTTGCGTTTTAGGCGTGGTTTTATTTCACCTGAAATTGGATGTTCTAAATAGGTTTTCTTTATGTTTTGTGTCGTGTTTTTTCATGATACCTTGTTTTAGTTGCATCATCCCCTTTTCTCACTGTTAAAATTTATGCAAAATCCCTTTATTCTTTACAGACTATTTTGTTATTTGTACCTATTTGTTGTGTGCTACGTTATTATTATATTTGATTTAGATATTACATTTTTTGTATATTTTAAATTTCATGAAACCCTTTACTATTTAAGTGTTGTAAAACTTGACTTTTCCTAGTAACCTTACAAAATATATACAATCCTTGCCATATTTGATGTAAATTTTGTTCAACTCGACTTCAATACCACTAATTCACTATGGTTGCTGGCCTCCTTCATGCTGGAGTGTTGAACTAGTACTAGGACGATCATTGAATATTCTAAAATCGAAAGACAGTGCTGGCTTTTCTAGGTATTGAATAAATGAATTTCCATCCCTATGTATAACCATGTCCAAAATTTAGAGACATTGGAATTTTCACCTATATGATTGACCAATGCTAATTCCTGGTGATCTTTTTCATCATTTCATGATCATCTTCACCATTCAACTTCATCTATTCCAACAGCTTGTTATCTATTATTTTTAAATAATTAACTATTAAACGAGGAAAATAATTTTTTCTTGATTTTTTACTTTTTCCTCTTAATATTTACCAGCACTTAAAAAAACTGGAGTAGCCTGTGTTCAAGTTTCATCCAAACGTTTTGTCTTGACAAATGCATAATTGTTTATATATTAATCCTTGAATTCAGTTACTAACGAATTCAGTTCTCTGATTCATTTAGTAACTATTGAAGAAGTTGGTATTCCTGATGGGTATATGTGTATCGTAGCTCGAAACTAATCCGATTCCATACTATATCAACTAAGACATTGTTTACAACATCTTAAACACTCGCAAATTTAGTATTTTAAACTATGGGAATAGATTTAGCTTCCGCGTCAGCCATCATCCGGTAACTGCTCACCAGGCGAGCTCTCTTTCCAAACATTGAAGACATACCGCCATCTTACAGTCGGATGTTTTACAGATTGGTATAAAAAATTATTTAAGCACAAACAGAGTGAGAATTAAAATAACACAGTTTAAGCAGGTAGGTCACCTCACTATTATAACCTAACTTCACTATATTTCCGTTCTCCAAAAGGCGAATAGTAATTAACAGTTATAATAAAAAGTGGCCTTGACATTCCACTCCATTTTAACCTCTTATAAACCACTTTTTGACTAAATATCACGTTAATCTTTTCATTCTTCAATCGGAGAATCATGGGAGGAATTGCGTATAATAATTGCAATAGGTCCATTTGCTTTTTCGAACATTATTCGCTACTATTTTTTCAAGAATTAATGGATTTTCTTTTCTGTTCAGTGCAATTCATGAGTCAAGGCTTTAAGCAGACAATTCCTGAATATTAATATCGTTCGAATTTTCTATTCAGAAATAGGAGGTTTTTTCCTGTAGAATAATTGCTCGTCTTTGTTTCAGCACAATCTTCTGACAGAAATATGAAGTAATGGCGTCAAAATATCGCATGATGTTCTTCAAAATTAAGAAAATATAACGCAAATAATTTCTATCGGAATAATACGAAATTAAATTGCAATAAATTTGAAAGTATAATATTTACTTTTGATGAGTATAGTGCAGGGGGACGACGTCCGTTCTCATTCAGTGAATGCATTTGCTGTGATGAGGAAAAGTACGAAACGGAAAGCAAGTCACAGAATTGTAATATTACGATCGTGTTGTCGTCTCCTAATGTTTCAAAATAGACTCGTCTGATATCACGTGTTGCTTACATCACAGCCACCTTCTTCTGATGGACGAACTATAGCACGAGAGCTATTGAAATCACATCGATTATTCAAATTTTTGTTGTTTTCTTGCGCGTGAGAATAGCCTTAATATGAATGCGAAATACGGAAATTTAAATCATTTCATAATGAGCATGCGCAAAACCCATCTCGCTGCTTTCTCTCTTCTATTATTTGCAAATAACAACGTATCCGCGTCAAAAGAGGTCATGAAATCGATAGAGTTTATTCCTAAATGAGAAACTATTGGAGGCATTTATATTAAGATTCTACAGTGAAGAGCGACAATTCTTGCATTCAATTGTCAAACTTGTTTGTAAATAAATACGCCAAGTCAAGTTAAATAATATTTTTTTAAGGTTGTTTCCATTATTTTTCTGTAGCCACAATATTTTTACTGGTTAATTTAAATAAGTATTTCCAATGAATGAGTGTTTAACTATGAATGATGAGGCAAAATATTATTCATGCGAATGTACTGAGAAATAAGTTTATTCTACGAAACTTTTTATTTTCTTATTTTCTCGTATACGAAGTGTACAAATCTTAGCAATCAAATAGTAGAAATATCTTGTTTGTAAACAAATACGTCAAAGTCAAGTGAAATAATTGTTGTGTTTAAGTTTGGTCTCCATTATTTCTCTGTAGCCACATTATTTTTACAGGTTAATTTATATAAACATTTCCAATGAATGAGTATTTAACCATGAATGATGAAGCAAAATATTATTCGAAAGAATTTACTGGAAATAAGCTTATTTGATGAAACATTTTATCTTCTTATTTTCTCGTACACGAAGTATACAAATCTTAGGAATCAAATATTAGGAAATAAAATTATTTCTCCGTAGCCACATTATTTTTACTGTTAATTTAAATCTCATTTCCAATGAATAACTATTTAGCTTTGAATGATGCAGCAAAATATTATTCGAACGAATTTGTTGGGGAATAAGTTTATCTAATGAAATTTTATCTTTTTATTTTCTCGTATACGAAGTTATACAAAGAGAAAGCATTGTAATCGTCCAAAAATTTGACCTCGAGATTTTGACGAGTCTCCACGTTTTAAACTTCCTTGAATCTGTGGGAAATGGAGGGAATGGAATTATGTCTGTATCTCTATGGATCTGTTAACTTAGCTTTGAATGAAATTTCTTCTGAGGTGGTTACACAAAATTAAAGATTTGTATTAATTTTTGGGCGAATTCCATCAACGAGAAATGTTTCCGCTCGAGTGTGCATGAACATGATGACTTAAAAACCCAATGAGCTAGATGCATGAAATTTTGCAAGTGGTTTTATCGACATTATATACAGGTGGATGACTGAATAATATGAACCCTTTAGGAATTGTACATTTTTTCGAATATATCCCGAAAGAATGGATGGATTTACTTTGAACTTCGAACATGTAAAGAAGAGGCTTGAACTTACATTTTACAGTGAAGATTCGGTAGCAAAGATATTTAGGAGACCGAACAGAAATTGATGAAGAAGATAATGATTTAGGACTACTCCATTTCACAGAAAGTGATAATGATTTTCAACTTTCATCAATGGTGTTGTTTGAAGAGCCCAATATTTACATGCATTTTTGTAAAAAATAGCATGAATACACGGGAAGCTATAAAGGGTTTCTTTAAAAAATCCAAAATTTTCCTACATGTTTTTTGTTTATAAAATGTAGAGTTTTCAACCAAATTATGCAAAATTTGCAAAATAATCGACAATATGTTAGAAAAGCCTTGTATTAAAATTTGAAGTAAATACTTAGAATATTAGAGGAAACATGAGTATTTGCAGTAAATTACTTTTTTATTGCTCATTTCCGAAACTTAGCTATTTTTTTCATACCTTCAAAGCCAGATATATAAAGCAACTTAAATAAAAATTGAAGTTAAATAACCTTAAGATTCAAAAAATGTCGGCATTTCAGCGAGATGAATTTCGGTTGCACTCTAAGAGAAGCTAAATGATTAGGGTTCTTGCACAAATTGATATTTTTTTAACTTAAATCTCCGAATAGTTACCGCCGAAATTCAATTTAAATAATGTATTTAATTTATAAGTATACATGGGTATTCAACTTTAATACAATTTAATATTACTATTCGAAGATTCAAGTTTAAAAATTATAAATTGGTGGAGAAAAGCTCATTATTTTGGTTCTCTTAGAGAACAAAAGCAATTCAACTCTTGCAATGCCTACATCTGTCTGCATATTAACGGCGTTTAACTAGAATTTTAAGTTGCCCTTTATATCTGGTTATGAAGTTATGAAAGAAAAGTTACAGTACGTTTCGCGCATGCAGCGTAAAAAATTATTTACTATAAATACTCATATTTCGTCTAATATTCAAAATATATAATTCAAATTTTAATACAATGCTTCTTTAACATATTGTCGACTATTCTATGAGTTTTGTATAATTTGGTTGAAAACTTTACAATGCAGAGCCTGAATGTTATAAGCAAAAAAATACGAGAAAATTTGGGGGTTTTTCAAGAAAACCTTTATATATTACCAAATATTCATACTATTTTTATAAAAATGCATGTAAATATTTTTACGAAATGTTGCGCACATTAAACAGAAGCATTGGTTAAAGCTACAAATCATTAGCCGCTTTCTGTGGAGCGGGTGAGTCCTAAATCATTTGAATCTTCACTATAAAATGTGAGTTCAAGCCTCCTCTTTACATGATCGAAGTTGAAAAAAACCAGCGGGAATGGCCTCCCCTAAACTTTCTCGTATACTTTTCAAACATTTGTCATTTCCCTTCCCCCTGCGTTGATAAAAAGTTCGAACCAACTGTAACCCAGAATGCAATGACTATCAGAAGGTTTTTCATTGTAGATTATAGTGATAGTAAAATATTGAGGTGAATAATCATATTCAAAAAGATGCGTATGTATTAAAACTTCGCAATATTTATTTTTTTTATCAAACTCTAGCAATGCGAGTTCCGCGTGCGGAGAAGAAAACAAGAGAATAGCTTGCTCGCTGAATAGCTTGCGCATGCGCAGCGATTGCTTCCAGTACGCCAGTAAAACGAGACGCCCTAAATGTTTGCTTCCTTACAAAATCTCGCCGCCAGAATTGGTTTTGGGCAAACTGCCAAGTTTTCGGAGTGTGCCTTCTTTGCACAGGCATTTCTACCACAACGCATGAGTATGGAGTTAAACAAGTTTGCGATTATACAGACCGACAGACAGTCAGCCCGTTGACGGATTTTGGCAAAATTTTATACGGACCTACATTCATGACGATAAAACTGTGTACCAAATTTTATTCATCTAGCTACTCGAGTTTTTTAGTTATATTGTTCACATGATTTCGGACATACAGACAGACAGACTTCCCTTTGACGGATTTTGTCCAAAATTTGGTAGAAACCTACATATTATGTTTAAAGACTACATATCAAATTTCATCCCCGTAGCTCTAATAGTTTTCGAGTTATCGTGTTCACAGACACACGGACATACAGACACACAGACAGACATAATTCCAAAATTGTGTTTTTCGGACTCAGGGAGGTCTAAAACGTGGAGATTCGTCAAAATCTCGAGTTCGAATTTTTTGACGATTACAATACTTTCTCTTTGTATACTTCGAATACGAGAAAGTAAAAATCAATCCAGCCTTTCCGGAGATATTCGGAAAATGTACAAATCTAAAAGTGTTCGCATTATTTTGTAACCCACCTGTAGATCAACTTCAAATTTTGGATAAAATTCATAAACTGGTTGACTGTCTGTCGGTCTATTTATTCCTGAACGCGATAATTTAAAAATGCAGCTGGCCATCTGAACGAAGCTACCAAAATTATACACCCATATCATATTTTGAAAGGAAAGGTTACGGTCAAAGGAAATAGATCCAAATTGCATAAATTGATTATTATCTTTACCATACAACGAAACAAAACACAAAACGTGCCAAATTGTGGAAGTATAAGAGAAAGTCGAGCGAAGAACATTCCCTTTGTTAGTTTAGTTCTATTAATGGTCCGTTCTGAAGCAACTCGAATGCTATTTTGGGAGGACATGGAAATTTTGAACCGCAGTCAGAAAACGAAGACGACACCTGAGCTGGCACCTCCTCTCCAAACTTCCGCACCACACTAGTGGGAGGACGTCTGACCCACGTCATATTTAGCTTGCACCAGGCCCAGAAACACGGTGGATCTTCAGTAAAATCGGGTTTCGAACGTGAGGTCCCGATACCTTACCACTAGGGCACCGCGGACCTACCCTCGTTGGTTTATCAAGTTTTGTAATACTAGATGTTTTCTATGGCCAACCCAATTATTTTCATGACGTCATACGAATTTCGCTGATTTGTGAACAGCCTAATACTAAATGTTCCATGAGCTGTAATGGCGAATGTTGCTTTATTTCGGAAATTATTTGACTTTAGAATTCTCAGGAAAGAAGTTTATGAACCAATCAAGCAGAAGCTTCCCAAAACTATTTCGTATCAATACCCTGCTCCAGAACCAAAATATCAAAATAAGGAGTAAATGTGTTAACTCTTCAGTCCAAATTCTTTGAATTATCTTCAACAATTTAAATTTCTAACGGTAA
>BGPR01006108.1:32199-50645 GCA_013235015.1 Araneus ventricosus | reverse complement strand
AGTCTGCAGTTAAAATTGAGGTGCTACGTGACAAAACGACGAAATAGTTTCAGCATCAAGATTCGGGAACCTTTCATATGAACTGACAAACTAATTGTATCTGAAGTAGGAATTCTTAATTTGTCTTCCATGATATAATAAATTGATCTTCGGGTGAATTTCCTGTTTCACATTCCAATCTTTGAATCAATATTAGCCATCTATCAAACGAAATTGTCGATTTTAACAAAGTAAACATTAGATAATAATGTGTGATTCATAAAAAGTAAAGTAATATATTTAACAAAAACAATTTTTAAAAATAACTATTATTGTACTAAAAAGTAGAAATTTTTTATTCTACTTATTTTCTGCATTTTGTTCTTTAATTTATCATTCATTATTATAAAATTTATGGAATCTTGAAATCAATTTGTTTCTCAACTTGACCACTCGCACGAAATCAAAATTTAATTAAATTAATCGATTTTCTGGTAATTAATCAGTATTATGAAAATATTAAAATAGCATATTGTCATCAAGATCACACAGGTGTACAAAATTTCAAAACTCTAGCTTGTCTAGAATTGAGTGAAAAAATCTATTACTAAATTCCATCTTTACAAACATGAAACAACTCAAGTTAGATAAAAGTGTATTAAAAGGCCATCAAATAAAGAACATATATTTTTGAGCGAATGGGCGTTACTGAGTTTTTAGGTTAAAATTCACAACAAAAATGCATTTGCATTACTGTTTATGCGTAATTAATGATTATTAAAAAAAGTTGATTGCAGTCTGTATAAATCATGATACTTGTTGTAGAGATACATGTCCTAAAGTACTTGTAGTACATATACTAGACGTACATGATGTGCAGTTTAAGCATCAAGATTCGCGAAACATTCATCTAAACTAAGAAAGCAATCGTCTGTGAAGTACGAAAGCTCTCACTGAACATAGTTACGGTTTGTTTCGCTGTCATTTGGTTGTCTTCATTCTTTCATGTTGTGTAATATCTATTTCGCATAAGGCAAGTGGATCTATTTCCCCTTAAGCCAGTGGATCTATTTCCCTTTAAGCCAGTGGATCTATTTCCCTTTAAGCCAGTGGGTCTACTTCCCTTTACTCAGAAACCGGCAGTGCTGCAAAAAGCTTCGTTATTACTGTACTGGGTTTTCCTACTTGAAGACATTTAACATTGTTCTAATCCGGCATAACGCGACCTGCATTTTTATATTCAATTTTTCGCTCAACGAAAGGTGTGAAAATATGATGTCTTGAAGATCTGCAGTGTTAATTTTTTCTTACCTCTTATGTTAATGAGATTGTTCCCTCCATATAAAAATTTGCAACTAAATAAAATTTTAAAAAATTATTTACATACCCCTTTTCGAAGAGTTACTTCTAACAAAAGAAAACAAATATTCGATAAACCAGACATGCTTCTATCGAGGCAACATGAAGCGAAACAGAAATTCATGAACAACGAAAAAGAGCAATCGAAAAAAAGACGAAAAACGAGGAAGCAAAGATAAACTTCCCAGATGATGCCCAGTGGGCGAATTTTGATGCTTTTGAGGGCTATTAGCTTTGCAGCTCTAACCTGTATCTCTCTTACTTCTTGATATATTTTCTGTCTTCTTTTCATGCTTTTATTACTTTTCCCCTATTTTCATTGATAATCGAAGCCCCGGAGTGGGAAAGTAAGCAAATAGGAATGGAAAATACAAGTTTTTAAAATGAGTTCAGGGGTTGCTGGAGCTCTGTAGCCCTAATAGACGAGACGCCACAGCTTTAGGCACATGTATTGGCAGTACTGCTGGCTGTATTTTTCTAAGTATGAATAACGAGTGGGAGAAGAGGTGATTTACACCACCACCACCCCAGATGTATAAATTGTTTGGAGACCACAGAAAGAAGCAAATGCTGACAGAGTTGGAGCAGACAGGGACTGATTTGGGAAGAAGTTTAGTTAAAATTTCGTTTAGGGGATTAAGGTTAATTTCTCCCTTCTGAATAATTACTCGAATTTCAATGTATTGATGTCAATTTTATCAACTCTAGCACACTGTTAACATATTTTGCTGCATATTTGTGTAATAGTCGAGCTTCGTGTTAGATTTTTATCTCCACGTGGTGATGTAGAAATTCAGATGCATTCTTAATTATAATTCATATTTGTACAGTCTTTTCTCTTTTTAACTTTCACAACAGAATGAGCTATCGTGTCGACATCTTTCTTATATTGTTTATCGTTTCTATAATTTATATTGTTTCAAAATTTTATAAATGGTAGCAAAGGCAGCTCTTATGAATAGAGTGTTTTTTCAACAGCGAAAAAAGGCGTGCTGGAAAGCAACTTGTACAGATCTCTGGTACTTGCCAGAGATAAAGGGTTGTCTTAAGCCGTGATTTCAAGAAATATTCGAATTTTAGAGAAAGGAACGTGGTTAGAAAACTCAGATTTTTCTATCGTGACAATCTGGAACCCTCTTGAGAATCTATAAAAAGAAATGCCTCTTCAGAAGTTCGATCACCTAAAAGTAGGAAATAAAAGAGTCCTGAAATCTTGTCGATGAATGGTAGCCCAAGCGACCAATGATTCTGTAACGGAGCTTGTAATAGCTAAGTTATAAATACCAATTTATAAATATATCGAAATTTTATTGTTTGTAATCGCTACTAATAATAAAGGAGAATGTGTGTTGTGTGTTGGCGCTCTACAGGGCACACCGCTGGACCTAGAGCTACAAACTTTGGCATAAATATACTTTGGAGGGTGGGAATGTGCACCTCGAAGCCCTTGTAAGAAATTTTAAATAAAAATTAAGAGTAATTTTGTCGTTTTTCCTTAATAACTTCCGAAAATATTACAGCACAAAAGTAATTTTTACGCCATTTGAAAGTGAAAACTATTACTTTCTCAATTATATCAATTAAGTTGCCTTACGATTTTTTCTCTAATTTTAAAAAATTTGTAAAAATATTTTTTGGCATAATTTCCAATACTTTTCATTATTGGAACGCAATTCAAACCGTTTTCATTCTTTAAGCAAATATTTAATTTCGTGTTTCTCTTTCGTTGTTGAAAGCTAAGGTAATATCCTAATAAATTTTGCTTTCATATTTTATTTTATCAAAATTTTAGGGGAATCTGTAAACCAAGATCTCTGAGATATTAGGTACATGAAGAAATATATCCAGTAAGCTGCTTACGTTGTTAAGGGAACCATGAATATAAAATGATGCAAGATTCAATTGGAATTATATTCCCGGCGAACAGGCTGGTCGCCGAAGGCGGCTAGTTGTAAATATGTTCTTTGAAGCATTTAATTATTTTATTTGGCAGACATTGCTTTCTCTTGTATCGTTACTTAGTAAATGGAAAGGGAATAATGTACTGGCCCGTGTAATAGCTAGGTTGTAAATAACATTTTAGTATACGCTAGCTGTTATGCCCGGCGTTGCTCGGGATTAAAACACTTTTATGTCGAATATTTTTAAGGAAAAGACTACTTTTGTGTAGAAAATTATAATACAAAAATTCCTGTATCGTCTGAAACGTTTTTACTTCAAATTTCGTTCATAAATAATGAAGTATAAGAAGTATTTTGACGATTGTTTTGGGTCAATTAATTGAATGGTTAAATTGTCATTAATAAAAAGCGTCGAAATAAACCAGATCAATAGTTGTTCCCGATGTAAATTATAAATCGTCTGCTTTTAAACTTTTCTTTAGTATTCTTCCAGAATTTTGTTTATATGTTCTTAGGGCAACAACTCTTCATACGTATTCTTGATCTTTAATAATAAAAAATACGTTGCTACAAATTGTGAATTTTATACACAATTGAATTTGTTTTAATTATTGAAATGAGAGCAACAATTTTGAAAGCAAATGAAATTTGTGTCACTGAAAAGCTATTTTTTAAACTTTAAGATAGTATAAAAATAGTTATTGTAACGTAACACTCTCGAAATATATCACAAAAAACGCAAAATCTTGCTTAATTTTTAATTTTAAAAAATTTAATTAGCTTTTGGCCTTTTTAAAGTTGACAGTGATCTTTCCTTCTTTTTAAAATATTTACAGAAATAAAAAGAAATTTGTTCAAAGTATCACCATTGCCCAGCAACAAAGTATCATTAAATTTGCTTTATTTAAGAATCGTCTGCTGTAATAATTTATTTATTAAATTTTGAAAAATTAATGAAAGTTGAAGCAAAAATTTCACACATATAAAATTGGCATAATTGAAAAGGTAAAGTTTTGAACTTTAAGATGGTATGGTATAAAAATATTTGGGGGGGGGGTAATTTTCTCCGAAGTTAATACGGAAAAACGGTTTCGGTTAATTTCTAATTAACTGACTGTTTAATAAACTTTCGGACTTCCGAAAGTTGACAATAATCTTCCTATTGTCTTAAAAAATAAGTGTGCAAAGTTTGGTTGAAATTGCTGCAGTAGTTTAGGAGGATATGTGGAACATAGCCACATATACACATACATACCCACAATGACTTTTATTTATATTATTTTATTTATATTTCATTTTGTTTCATTATTTTGTTTCATTATTTTGTTTCTTCGGCAATGATTCGTTATTGTCTTAATTTTAACATTTCAAACTTTAGAACTCTGTTTAGAAAAATATAATAAGATGGAGTGAGGATTTTGTTAAAAATAAGAACTTTAATTTGAAAATGATAAAATGAAAAATTGAAGAGAAATTATTGTTTCGTCACTTGTGTCCCCACAATATTCGGTGTCCTGCATATATCACAATCCATAAAATTATGAGTCTGCAAATCTCGGGAAAAAATGCGGAATAATGCGATATAAACATTTGGCAGATTGGTTCAATTCATTTATAAGTTGAAGCTATTAAGCCAGCGATTCTCAAACTGTGGGGCGCGCCCCCTAGGGGGCCCTTAATAACATTAAATGGGGGGCACGAACATATGGAAAAGAAAATTTTACTAAAATATTTGATTAATTTACTGAAAGGAAAGTGAAGCAAAATACATTCTGACATAATAAAATATTATGTCACATTTACACTGATATAGTAATACACTTATAAATAGAATTGCATCAATGTATTTAATAACTAACGTATCAACACTAAATTAAAAGCAAGTTTCATAATTATTAGTGACTTTCTTGGGTCCGTCTTACAGAACAAGGTTTTTCGAAGAAAGGTTTAATATTAGGAATTGATAGTCTGAGTTCTTTTTCTATATTTATCTGAGATCTATATTTTGTCTTCAAAGCAACCACCGCAGAAAATCTGGTATTGCAAAGGTAGATGTTGAAAATGGTAATAGTATAAGAAATGCTCTTATTTTCAGTGCAGAAAACTCATCATCCAACTTGTCCAAAATTCAAAGACTGTTTTATTACTAAACTAGCAGTACGCGCACGGCGTTGCTCGTGGAATCGAGACTTCAACAAATTAAAAAAAGCCCACATACAATTACATAAATGAAAGTTTTAAAAACGAAATCAAAACAGAAATATATATATTATTGAGATGGTCCTCCTCTTTTTCCTCTCGACCGAGTACCGTTTATTCCAAAACAATGTTAAAAAATTACAATGTGATATTTATTACACCTCAAGCAAAGTATGAAAGGCAAAGAAATAAGTTAAGACACGCTTAAAAATAATAATCGAAGTCATCGAGTAAATAAATCATCTCCTCGCAGAACGCGAAAGTAATAACGTCACCCTGGCCCATCAGCCAATGAAATTGCCCGTAACGTTCCGGAGATCTGTCGCGGGTGGAAGCTCTAGAGGGAAAATATCGTTCAACTACCAGGAAAAAATTAATTTAAAAAAAAGAAAAAAGATATTTTAACCATTCTTGTTTTAAATCCGACAGAACCGTTGCAGTTATAAGCTGAAAAATTTTCAAAATGATATCTTTATTAGAACACCGGATGCAAGAGTTTTAAGGATTTCAGACAATTTTATTTTTGAAAAGTGACTATTTTAAAAAAAATTCCCAAAATTCAGTAAATTACGTTAGAAATTCGAAACTAACTTCATTAGAATCGAAATCTCGTGCTCTTTCCAATGGTTTGTCTATTTTTTTCGTACAATTATTCAAAACCATTCTATTGGGAAATTAGTGCGAAAAATCAACCAAAACAACACAAAACATTAAATAAAAAAATTTCTAGATTAAATTTTAAAATTTCGGCTTCGAGGTGTATTGAGTCACCATTACGACTACCTGTGTGCCAAATTTCATAGCTGTAAGTGCGATAGATTCGTCTGGACTTCGCAGACACACACATACACACACACACAAACATTGCCTTTTATAAGTATAGATTATCTTTTAATTTCGCCACTTGCCATGAAAGTTATGAAGATTTCTTCTTCGGCAGAGAGACCTTCGGAAGTATTTTGATCCCTAATCCACACGTAACTTGCTACCAAGTTGTCGTCAGTAAGAAAATACTTTTTTTTTAAATTCTTTGTCAGCATGGCTAAATAATTTTCAACGGTTACAAAAAAAACTTTCACAGGGTGTTCTTCAGCCTTGTAAGTTTGGAAGATTCATTCTCATTTGAGGGAGGGAGGAGGAGGGGGGGGAGAGTCGTGATGAAAATTATGATTGAAAATTGGGTCGCAAATGCTGAATTAAGCAGATCAGATATTAATTGCCGGAAGGCTCTTTTCTCATTAAAGAATCAAACCAAATTAAGGATGCCTTTTTAAAAGCGGTAAACTTAACATTTCATTTTTGCAGAATTAATATAACTCGATGCTTCAAAGGATGGGGGCAAAAACTGCTATACGACCGAGAAAGAGCAGTGAGAAGACGTAGCAATCAATATTGCATAATTATCAGTCTCTGCGCTTTAGTAGAATAATGCACGATGATCGTACAGCAAGAAGCAAGATGGAGTCACCACAAGTATAAAAGCACAAAAATGCCGTCTCCGACATGTTAACAAAAATTATTATTAATATAATAGCCCAGATATGTCTCTCACTGATCCGGTAGCGCTCTGACGTCACCAACAATAAAATTCGCGCCACAGCACTGCGAGACGTTAAACAGCATTATTTCATTGTTAGAGAACCTAAATGTCAGTAATTTTAAATTTTAAAAAGTGATTGTCGTTCTAATTTCGGATTTAATAGCTCTAAAATAGTGAAATAAAATTTTCTATCGATTGATATAGAATTTATCTAGCTATGATCAATAGTTCCCGAGAAATTTTAAATTATATTCATCATATATTTCAAATTAATTTCCGTTTTTCAATAGAAAGTAGTAAATCACGTCAGTGGTATATCATGCGCGTGAGTTTGGATGCCACGATGCATCCGATTATTTATCGCAATCCTGATGTTTTAATTTGATAATATTTTTTGGCAACGTTTGACAAGCAGAGAAGTGCTATCTTTTGATTAGAATTTTCGAAATAGAATTCCTTTGAAATTTTAACTTTTGTCTTACGTTTGACAAGCTGAGAATTTCATAGTTATTGAATTATAATAAAATTGTTAATTAATGAAGAATACTTCACGCAGAATGTTGTTTACCAAGAGGTTTCTTGAATAAAGTAATATGTAAATAAAAAAAAATATTTCCTTTCAAAAAACATATGTTTATTTCCTTAGTTTTCAATTAATGTTAAACATTTCTCTCGCATATATATCTATTTAAACACGCCAAATTTGCCGGAAAATCTCTCGAATTAAGAGGCAATTTGCATCCGTCATACCATGACGGATGATTTTCTAGTTATAGTAATAATAATTTAATTCATAATGAGTTGTACAACTTAATAAAACAAAAATTAGGAAAATGCTTTTAACCGATTTGGACTAAAATTTTATACATATCTAAAATTTAGATGTGAGGATCACATACAAAATTTCCTTTTTCTAGATAGTTGAATCGTGTTTATATATACACGAACATGATGGTATAATACAAAAATATATTTTTAGATTGGGGGAGTCTAAAACATGGAGATTCGTTCAACTTTTGGGGAGAGGGTTATATTCCTTCCTGTGCGTCTACTTCGAATACGAAAGTGAAAAGGAACATGATATTCTATTTCGTTCCATAGCATTCCAAATTTTATTCTTCTAGACTTTTTTTTGCCTTTCATTTTAATACCGTCTAGAATTCCTCTGTATGAATTACAACACTATGCAATCATATTCTTCTATATTATGTCTAAAATAGTTTTATCATTCTAAACTTTACACTACAAAACACCCTAATATTTCTTGCGTTTTCACGTTAAACTGAATGAGTTGACCCAGAACTTCAAAAATCCAACTCTTTTAATATGTAATTAAAATAGGATTAGAAGCCGATTTGCTCACATTTTCGATACATTATTGAATTTTTGATAAAATGTTTATATTCTTTATGTATTTGATAAATTTTCGTTGCAATGAATTTTCACATATTTAGTTTAATACTCATGTTTCGTTACATTAGCATTTCGATAATGTATATTCTTTTATGCATTTGATAAATTTTCGTTGCAATGAATTTTCACATATTTAATTTGATTTGTATAGTTTTAATATCCTCTGTATTTTAATACATTTTATATAATTTTAATATAAATGATATGTGATTTATGTTATATAGAATTACTAGATGATGTACCCGGCGTTTCTCGGGATAAAGTAGTTTCAAGTCTAAGTATTTATAACACTTTAAACTTAATTAAACAGTATTTCGCAGCAATGTCTTTCCCTGATTTTCGTTCATCCACCCCCGTGTTGTCTGACATCCTCGGCAAGCAGCAGAACTCCTCTTATCTTCATCTCTCAGTAGTTAGAGCCACCTGTCCACGAATCTAGTCGCCCTTGATACTCATTTTTTCTTCCCATCATTGATTGCTACGGCGTCAACAGAAGCTCTTTCATATCTTGGTTTTTATTGCCATTATCCGGAGTAGAATTCTCTTCTTTTTAGTTTCTGTGTGACTGATCAGAAAAACGCTTACACGTTCAATTTAGGATCATTTAAAAATTTGTGGAAAAAAATGAACATCAACTAGAGAGAATAGTTAACGTCATTGGGTTGCCTTGAAAGCATACTGAATATAAGCTAGTGTTCCTTAAACATGGATTATCGAAGTCAAGTCCATAATATCGGGTTTTCGGAACTATCGACTGAAACAATTGTTAGTATCGATTTTCTCAAAAGTACCGATACTATCGATAGTTTTCTCTCAGGCAATACTATCGATAGGCACATTTTCAGTCGATAGTTTGAACTATCGATACTAGCAATAGTTTTCTCTCAGGCAATGATATCGATAGGCGCATTTTCCGTCGATAGTTTTAAAACTATCGACTGGAACTATCGATAGTTTTCTCTCAGGCAATGATATCGATAGGCGCATTTTCCGTCGATAGTTTTAAAACTATCGACTGAACTATCGATAGTTTCAAAACAATCGACTGAAACTATCGATAGTTTCTAAACAATCGACTGAAACTCTCAATAGTTTCTAAAAAATAAACTTGAAAAATACCCATCGATAGTATCGCCGGGTAGAAAATTAACGATACTATCGATAGTTTTGAAACTATCGATAGTATCGATAGTTGGGAAAACTATCGACAGAACTATTGATTGCTGAACTATCGATGTTTAAGGAAACTAATATAAGCTAATATATAAGCTAAATAAAACAGTTTTTCGATTTCCTCATGTCTCGTTTTTCGTTCCTCGGCTCGTTGAATTAAATGCAATTCACGTGTTTTTGTTTTATTTTTGCTCTTTAGTTTGCTTATACCACGACTGCTTTTAATGCATTGTGGCGAGGCTTGCGAGAATAAATGTCTTTTTCTTTCTTTTGAGCATTTATAAATAAATAATTTTAGAAGTTTAAGAAAAATCACTAACGGGGTTAAATCTTTTCTATAAACTAAATCAAACAAATTTTCGCCGCCGCGTTTTCAGTTGTTCGGTACTCTAAAACATTCAATGACCTTACAAATTAATTCGGGGCATTTAAAATTTATTAAAATTAAACGCGAAACATCGCATTGTGATTAAACTAAAGTCATTACATTATTGCACGTGCACATTAAAAGTTGTATATGCTTCAAAATAAAAACGGAAGTAAGAACATTGACTTGGAGTTAATGTCCAAAATAAAGCTATATTTTCTTTATCACGCAGCAGGTGTGTTTTGCCTCTATTAATGAAACAAGTGAATGTAGGATTTGATGGAGCAATAAATAGGTTAAATTTAATTTTATAACAATAGAAAGCATTGTAACGAATTGCGCTTAAAAGGCATTTTTTGAAATGCTAATTAAAATTAGAAAAATATTGTACAGAAACGAAATTAGTATCATTAAATAGACAATTTTTTCTCTTTAAGATGATGAAGAAATAATTTTCATGCAATAAATATTACAGAAGTTATTGGCGAAAAATGTCTAAAAATAGCTTAATTTTCGTTATTTAATTGAATGTCTTAAGAGCTAATTAATCCTGAAAGTTAAAAATATCACAGTTGACCTAGAAATGTTCTCTAGAATGTGACGTGCAAATATCATGGCGCTACGGTTCACCGTTTAGGAGGAGTTCCTGTGACCGACACACAGACCGACAAACAAATGTATTTTATGTTTTATATTATAGATTTATGTTCGACACAATTGTGAAGAACGTCACATACACAAATTTATTGAATATATGAATTTTTGTCTGACCACGGATTCCGAGACTACCACTTTTAGACGATTTTACACGGAAAGGGTTGTCAGGCAATGAGTCATATGAGCGCATTTCCGGAGTTTTTTGTTAAATCACTCTCAGTAAAATGTAAACATCACCCTTCCATTCTTCACTCCCCCCCCCCCTATTTTGATGAAAATAACTCCGCCCGGAGCATGCACAAAAGCGCGGAAGGCTTCCGAATCTGTTGCTATGCAATACTTGAACATTTGAAAAAATTTCGCTTTACAAGCTTTCCGATTTTTTGCCAGTTTTCGATCAGAGAAAAACATGCGAAACGACTAATAATCGAAAAATATCATTTTATCTAATATATTCTCCTCCCAGACTAAGTTTCCATTGTCTGAAAGAATGTATTTTCTTGAATTCGAATATTTTGATTGTCCGTCGTTTAAAGAAAAATATTATCTAAACATTTATCCGCTTACGTCTGTCAACGTTCTACCTTGCAAACTAGTATAAATTATTGTGCTTTTCTGATACTAGACTGATTGAAATTATTTGGGACTGTTTTGCAATCAAAAATGATTGCATTTCCATACACTTTTATTTCACTTGACTTGCTTCGTGTTTGCAAAGACGGAATTTTGTAGTTAATTTTTCGCTCGCTTCCTGGGGTTTTAGAGGTTTAAAACTTTTTACACTTGTGTATTCCAGTAGACAATACACTATTTTATTATTTTCATATCCTAATTATCAATTAATCGATTAATTTAATTGAATTTTGATTTCGTACAAGTAGTACCAACTGGTAGTGAATTTGAGAAAAAAAAAATGGTTTCAAGATTCCATAGTAGCCAATGAAAACGCTCCGCAAACATTTCATGACAATTTCATTAAAAATTTTAACTAGAAGATTTGTGCCCGTCTAAGACGGGCTTTTAGCTTACCAACAAAATATCAGATCTGACTGTCTGTGCTTAAGAAATAAAAAAAGGCATTTTAAACAGAAATGATGAATCAATTGACACTAACTTTCGCTTTGCAAAATATATAAATATTCAATTCTAAAATTAAGTACGAAAAAGAAAGAACCTTTTTAACAAAAACGAAAGTGAAGATCTTCAGAAGTGGAAAAATAAATTAATTCTTATTAATTAAATATTTGCGGGTTGAATTTTGTTTAATGTCTCTTGACTTTGTCTCGCCTTTCATAGTGCAAATCTCTCTCTTGCTAAACTTCGTTTCCTTGTAATGGGATCTTCTCTATCCATGTTGTTTACCAACAATACCTGAACGCTTTCTCTTTCAAAGATAAGGGAAATTAACTTCCCCTTCGAAAACCGCTCCGAATTCTAAGAAAAGAAACCCCTTTCCTGTTCCCTTCTGGGCGAGCCACTTTTGGCACGTAGCCAAGCCCACATTCCTGGAGCGTTAGAGGCCTCCAGACGGTGTTTATATTATAGATTGCGGGAGTAATGCTGTTTAAAGGAAGCAACTGTTATCTGTTTGCAATAGGAGGGCATGATCGCTTTATCGTTTTTGATATTGAGGCATCCTGCAAGTGATTGCTTCTTTAACTTTTAGTCATATTAACGTCCCGTTTTGAAGCAAAGGAGGGCTATTTGGACGGGCATCGTTATTTTAAACCGCGATCAGATGACCAGTACGACGCCTGAACCGGCACCCTTCTCTCCAAATTTATGCACCGCACCAACGGGAGGACGTTTGACCATTACGTATGATTTAACCTGAAACAGGCACCATACACGACGGATCTTCAGTGGAATCAGGTTTCGAACTTCGAACCCGTCAGCTCCGAAGCCGCGGCCTATCCGCGTGATTGAGTCAACCGTATATAACAAAATCTATATTGGTGCATTTTTAATGGCCACGACTGTGCTGCTAATAATTAATTATAAATTAAAAACTAAAAGTAGTAAATAATTAAGATTAAAAAATCTTCATTTTAGCATAGTAATAAAAGTGCATTTTTAAAAACTGTTTTTATCAATTGTTCATTTAACTTGATTTGTTTCATATTTGCAAAGATGGAATTTTGTTACCGATTTCTCATGGTTTCCTAGTATGCTAGAGTTTTAAAATTTAGACTTGTGTGTTTGATCTCAATGACACTACACTATTTTAATAGTTTCAGAACTTGATTATCAGTTAATCGATTATCTTAATTAAATTTTGGATCCATGCCTGTGGCACCAACTAATAGAGAATTTGGAAAAATAAAAAATTTTCTATAGTGAA
The DNA here is from genome assembly GCA_013235015.1 of Araneus ventricosus. NCBI lineage: Eukaryota > Metazoa > Arthropoda > Arachnida > Araneae > Araneidae > Araneus > Araneus ventricosus. The sequence goes on along the minus strand of BGPR01006108.1, from coordinate 37,716 downwards.
GACTTCTAAAAATTGTTTGTGAAGTAAAGACTAAAAAGTATAAAATAATTAAAATAAAAAATTATATTTTCTAGCATACAAATTAAATTACTTTTTAAGAAACCGTTTTTATTCATCTTATTTATTTTTATTAAAAATGTAAACAAATTGTATTCAGTCTTCCACAAAATTCAACATTTTGAATCTGACAATAATTCATGCAGATAAATTATTCTTATTTCGATTTGATTGTGGACGTTATATTGATTGACTGTTACTGTTTTATGTGTTAGAATGATACTCAGGGTATAAAATCGTTGACGTCTATAAAAGTTCGTGAGCAGCAAGCAAATAAAGAATTTAAACATTTTCAAGCCACTGGCACATCTTCATGCAAGTGAGGCCCTTGCCAAGCGGATGCTTGAGGTAAATTGGAGGTCCACATTCACTCTTAAATGGATTAATTTTATGTTTGAATATACTGCGCATTAAAAAGAGTGGTATTGTAAGAGCAGCAGAGTTGATAGAATATAAAGATATAAATACGAATTAAGGGAAGTTAAGTTTTAATTGTGAAAGTAAAAATACAATAATATTAACAAACAACGAATGAAAAAGAACGCGGAGTAATAAGAATCTGGTGGATGATGTCATTTAGATAGAATGTAGTATTTTAAATAAGACAACATAAAAGTTGTTGCTTTCTTTATGTCTCCCTAAGCCAAATGTATTCGGATACGCTTTCCATACAGAAAACACTTAATGTGTAAAAAAAACTACTTTTAATTATTTTTGAAATTAAGAGTAACAAATTTTTTTCTGGTTGATAGACAGGGTCGGATTTAGCCTTTGAAACGCTCCGTGCAAAAATTAAAAATTGCGTCCCTATGGAACTACAAAGTAAGCACTCTAAAGAAAAAGATATATTGTCTTTTTTTTACATTTTTTAGCGAACGTCCAAAACAACACCAACAGTCTAAATCAATAATTGACACAAATACTTATAATAACTTTTCACTTAAAATACTCATTTCAAAAATCAGTTTATAGAAGCATAATTCAGACGAATTTCTTTTACGAACTTTTAGTTCAGAGAATTCTCTAATTATGCTCGGTTCATACAGTTATTCTAAACTGTTCATACTCAATTCCTAATACAGCATGGTCTGACAATCTTGAATGAGTTGTTGCTGTTCGCAAATAATTCTTGATTATTTTTAGTTTGGAAAAACTACGTTCCCCGGATGCAACACTTATTGGAAGAGTTAGTAAAAGTTATATAATAAAGGAATAAAGTACTTTTTTTGGAATGATTGAACGTAATAAAATGTATAGTTTGTGGTTTTGGGTTTCAAGCTTCTGTTTGTTGTATGTAGCAGATTTTCTTAAGATTTGTTAAGGAATAAAGGATGATTATTGTTTTAAAACCGCTACGTGGAAAAGGAAATGAAATTCAATCTATGCATCAAATAATTAGAAGAGGGCTAAGATTTGTGAAGTTATATAATAAAGGAATAAAGTATTTATTTTAAATGTTGGACGTAATAAAATGTATAGTTTATGGTTTCGGGTTTCAAGATTCTGCTTGTTGTATGTAGCAGATTTTCTTAAGACTTGTTATGGAATAAAAGTTGATTATTTTTACTTTCTCGTATACGAAGTATACAAAGAGAAAGTATTGTAATCGTCAAAAAATTCGAACTCGAGATTTTGACGAATCTCCACGTTTTAGACATCCCTGAGTCCGAAAAACACAATTTTGGAATTATGTGTGTCTGTGTGTGTGTCTGTGAACACGATAACTCGAAAACTATTAGGGCTACGGGGATGAAATTTGGTATGTGGTCTTTAAACATAATTTGTAGATTTCTATCAAATTTTGGACAAAATCCGTCAAAGGAAAGTCTGTCTGTCCGTATGTCCGAAGTCATGTGAACACTATGACTCAAACACTTGAATAGCTAGATGGATAAAATTTGGTACACAGTTTTATCGTCATGAATTTAGGTCCGTATCAAATTTTGGGCCAAATCCGTCAAAAGGTTGACTGTCTGTCGGTCTGTATAAGCGCATCTCCAACGAGTCCGCTATCTCCACGCGCATGCGTATTGAACGCAATCTTCTGTGCACGATATTTATTGACTCTTGCTTTTTTTCTTCCGATTCTCCATGCACATGCGTACTTGGTAGCAATCTGTACACGCGTAAGGATTGTCCTTGAGCCAAGAAAGCGTAGAAATCGGTATTCATTTAATCGGAACGCATCTCTTCGAATTTGATTTTTTACCTAAATATTTTCTGATAGCCATTGAATCCTGGGTAACAATAGGTTCGAATTTTTTTATCCACGCGGGGGGAAGGGAAACAGCACCTTTTTCGAGAAGTATACGAGAAAGTTTAGGGGAGAACACTCTCGCTGGTATATATATAGATTACTGGAGTAGCGCCTTGAAAGTTTTCTGCTCAATAGTACATGCAATTAGATTGTTTTATTGTTTTTTAGAATTTTTTCGGAAACTTTTCTAATTAATTCAGAAACTAGATTGCGATTTTTTTCCTCATTTTGTTTCAACAATTTTGCTTCCTCGATTTTTTTACTCCGTGCCGGGGCATGGACTAACGGAGTGTTCATCCTGCCCTGTTGATAGAGGATAGCTTACAGAGACACGTTTTATTTCGATATTTACCGCTCAAATATAAATTTCGTTGTGGATTTTCGTGGCTACCAGTTTCATGCCCGAATCAAATGTCTAACAAAAATCATGTTAGCATAAACTGGAATTTGTTTCTATCTATTTCATTTTTTTCTTTTTATGCAAATTGTGGTTGTTATATTTTTGTTTTACAATATTAATAGACATATTCCAACATGTTTTTCATCAAGCTACTTCTTTCATTCTGAACTAATTTGTTTTTAAAAAAATGAAGGTTTAGTCCACTATTCAGCGATCATTTCAGAAAAGTTGATGAATGTCAGATGTGTATGTACGTTCTGCAAGATACAGCAATAATAAACTGATAAATAAACTCTGTGAAAAATATATACATATCTTGGCAGCGTTCTGAATGACATATGCAATTCTGTGGATAGAAAATCAGCACATTCAGTGACAACACACATTCTCGAAAATAATATCGGTATCAATAAAAATAATAATATCTTTCTAGCATCTAATAATATCTCAAAAATCTCTCCCTATTCATTTATTTATAAGAATGATTTTTCCCATTTTATTTTCCTTCTTATGCTAAACTGTTATAAAAGTTCACTCTCTTTGACAATCTCCATTGAAAAACCCTCTGTCAATCACCTGATAACCAGCCAAAATAAATAAATAAATAAAGCATAAGCGTACTCAGTGGCGGCTCGTCTGCTCAGAAACAAGCAATGCTTATTTTATGCTGATTATTTTGGTATATATTGATGATATACTAAAAATTGACAATTTTTGAGTTATATGCAAAAAAATTAGAAAATGTTTTTGGCTATAACTAAAATTCGAACAAAAATTTTTGGTGACAAACCTCAGATTCGTAATCAGCACCCTAAAAAAGATAAAGAAGCAAAAAATTACAACTTCTCCAGAATATGATTTAAAAAAACTACTTCACGACTGGACTACTGAGAGAAAGCGAAAAAGGACAAATGAGGAAGTCGCGCCAAGAGTTCACGGGGTTCTAATTTCAATGGGAGAAAGGGTTACTTTTTTCTTCCGATTGAGAGCTCCGCGTTGCTCAATGCGGGAAATTTTGATTCTAGGATGGGCAAAATTCTCTGCAGCTCTGATTTGTCTCTCTCTTAATTTTTGATTTATTTTCCGTCTTCCTTTTACGTTTTTATTAATTTTTTGATATTTTCCATTATCATTGAACTCTTAAAGTGAAAAAGTAATCCAATTAGAATAAAAAACAAAATTACAAGTTTTAAAATAATTTAAGGGGGACTGCAGCTCTGCAGTCCTAACGGACGAGCCGCCACTGAGTACTGTTAAATAAATGTCTGTATTCGTATTAACAAAAGATAATGAAAATTAGTCACGTGGTTTTCAGTGAATCACATTAATCAGAATTCATTTCGACGGGAAATATTTCTCCTCAATTAATATCCACAAGTTCCACTTCAAGTATATCACGGCAATTTCATTTTGGAATATATTTCGTATTTTATAGAATAAAAAATTAAGTGACGTCATGGCACAATGTAAGACAACGTGACGTCACCTAAATGGATTCCGTTGTCAAGGAATATGAAAAAATATTTTTAACAAATGTGTAAACAGCATCTCTTTCTATTAAAGTTATTACTAATATAATAGCCCAGATCTGTCTCTCACTGATCCGGTAACGCTTTGACATCACCAACAATAAAATTCACGTCATAGCACTGTGAGACTTTAAACAGCATTATTTCATTGTAAGAACACCTAAATTTCAGTAATTTTGAATTTAAAAAGTAATTGTCGTTCTAATTTCAAATTTAATAGCGCTAAAATCGTGAAATAAAATTTGATATCGATTGATATAAAATTTATCTCGCTATGAAAAATAGATCCCGAGAAATTTTAAATTATATTAATCATATATTTCAAATTAATTTCCGTTTTTTAATAGAAAGTAGTAAATCACTTCAGTGGTATATCAAGCGCGTAATAAAGTTTGGACGCCACGATGCATCTGATTATTTATTGCAATCATGGTGATATAATTTGATAATATTTTTTGGCAACGTTTGACAAGCAGAGAAGTGCTTTGTTTTGATCAGAATTTCGAAAAAGAATTCCTTTGAAATTTTAACTTTTGACTTGCGTTTCACAAGTTGAGAATTTCATGGTTATTGAATTATAATAAAATTGTTAAAAAATGAAAAATACTTCACACAGAATATTGTTTACCAAGAGGGTTTTTGAATAAAAAAATATGTAAATAAAAAAATATTTCCTGTCATAAAACATGTTTAATTTATTTGTTTTCAATCAATGTTAAACATTTCTCTCGCATATATATCTATTTAAACACGTCAAATTTGACGGGAAATCTCTCGAATGAAGAGGCAATTTGCACTAGTCATACCATGACTGGTGATTTTCTAGTTGTGTAATAATGGGTCAATCGCTTTCTATAGATGATACAATTACTACAGCTATAAATCATAATTTAACTACTTCAATGTTTCAACTCATTTATTTCAGAGCATTTTCATATGAAATTACACGGAAGTGTAAAAAGCGTCAGTTTTCAATCCCATCATTCAAAGTTGAAGAACAAAAGAGCACTTTATTTCAGGTCATTAAGACTTTAACGATCACCTCTTATCCATATGTATTCTCGGTGTCAGAACTTCCCCAAGAGCTATTTTAGTAATTGCAAACTAGTTGTTAAACAATGGAAAATAAAATACCAATTGAGTATCTTATCTTCCAATGAAATAAAAAAGTTTAAAAATAAAAATTTAGCAAAATACACGAATGAACCTTTTCTGTATTCCACTCGATAATTTATTGAATGCAGTTATTTGGCAAACTTAATTGATTTTGTGCA
>BGPR01006108.1:0-32189 GCA_013235015.1 Araneus ventricosus | reverse complement strand
TACATTTGTTTGCTAATATTTTAGAAATGGGCAGAATCACTGGTTGGCAAAATATTTTCAGTCCAAAACTTTTTCTCTACGACCCTACACAGGATCACAACCGGAACTAAAAAAATCATACTCTCCCCAACTTGACAATGTTCATTTAAACTGATATTCAACCTGAAATTTTAGTCTTCTGTAATAAATTATGTGAATCATTAGTTAAAGGTAAATAAAAGAGAGGAGAAGGATTAAACATTTTAAATTAGCATGATTTGTTAATTATTTTATTCACATAATTGAGTTAATTAATTTTTTTACAAAGTTTGAGTATGTGGCAGAATCTAAACTTCGTTTCTGAACCCCAAAATTTCAGAACATGACCCTATACAAGGTCGCAGCATATAGTTAAGAAAGCTTTTCTTTACACAGATTTTCATACGCATGTCAAATCAATATCCATTCATAAAACTGGGTCATCTAGAACAAAAATCTAGAGGGGAAATATTAAATAAAAATAGAAACGAATAATTCATTTCGGATGGTTGCTTGACAAACAAATGAAATGATTTCAATTAGGATGGTTTCAGTAGTTATTTTGTTTATTATTATTACGAGATTTGAATGGAAAAAAACACTTGTTTAGAATCAAAATTCTAGAAGAAACATTTTGTCAGACTTTTCTAGAACTAAAAATTTTTCTATGTGACCCCATACAGGGTCATAATCTGGAGTTGCTGAATTCTATTAATGAGATTTACACAGTTTGAAATAATTTTATACGAAAATTTGAGTCTGTTGGCTTTACTGGTTCTTTGAATAAAATAAATAAAACCACTTCTCTACATGAACCTAAAGGGAACTTTAAGTATCCCTTCTATACATGGCTTTACATGGCTCAGTTCAAATATGTATCAATTCGATAAGCCTAGGCTTATCATGGGTTTGTCTAGACTTTGCTGGTTCTTTGAATAAAATAAATAAAACCATTTCTCTACATGAACCAAAAGGGATCTTTAAGTGTCCCTTCTATATATGGCTTGACAATACAAAGTTCAAATATGTATCAATTCGATAAGCCTAGGCTTATTATGGGCTTATCTAGGCTTATAATGGGCCATTGAGTGAAATAATCAAAAGCATGAGTGCCCCCATATGGAGTCATAACTCGTTTAAGATGCATTTCCTTCTCTATACAAATTGTCAATACTCGTTTCAAATTTTAAATTCATACGATTTGTTAATCATTTTCTTCATAAAAACTGAAGTATGTGATATCTATCAAGCGTTTCCCAGCCCCAAAATTTTTCATTTTATAGATATAAATTTTACAACCATGAATGTATGGAATCTCTAGATAACCCCATAAGAGGTCATAATTCATTGTTTAACATGCCCTTCTCTACAAAAAATAACAATTCACGTTTCAAATTTATTTCTATCCGAAGATTCCATTAAATTAGCTTTTATTGGATCTTTAAGAAAATATGCAAAGCATGTGTTTACATGGCCCCACCAGGGGTCATTACTCGTGGTTTAAGATGATATTCTCTATACACAATGGCACTTCATGTTTCAAATTAATATCTATCTGAACATTCGAGTCTATTAGATTTTGCTAAGTCCTTGAGAAATATAAAAAAAGCATAACCCCGTAAGGGATCACAACTTATTGTTTAAGAACACCACATACACACAGAATGACAATACAGGTTTTAAATTGACACTTATCGGAAATTTTGAATCTGTTGGCTTTTACTAGGGCGTTGAGTAAAATAAGCAAATCATGTCTTTACATGACCCCATAAAGGGTCACAACTTATGGTTTAGGAACACCATATACATACAGAATGACAAGTCACGTTTTAAACTGACATCTATCGGAAAATTTGAGTATGTTGTCTCTTTCTAGATCGTTGAGTGAAATAATAAGCCATGGCATTGCATGACCCCATAAGGGGTCGCAACTTATGGTTTGTCTCTACAGAGATTAAGAACACATCTTCCAGACTTATATAGATCGGGAAATCCGAGTCTATTGCCCTTTGCCGGCTTATTAAAAAAGGTAAACAAACCATGAATTCACATGACCCCATAAGGTATATACCCCCCTTATAGTTTGTACACAGGTTAACAATACGCCTTTCAGACAGAAATATATCAGAAAATTCGAATCTATTGATTTTACCGGCTTCTTGCGAAAAGTAAACAAACCCCTGTTGCGCTTATTTTGATTCCAACCGGACACAAAATTAATGAACGCCCGTTAATCTAGTCTATTGAGCACAGATTAATGAATGAATCATAGACAATTTTGGACTCACGTTTCGTGTGTTCCCCCGTCGTGTTTGGCGCGTGGTATTTTCTTCCGGGCGTTTGGCCACTGAAACTGGAACTTTGTGTTGACGGCGACCTTAAGGAAATCCATGATGACGGTGTCGTCGGGATTTTAGAAAAGTCAAGTTGACGAGCAGCCAGACCCTCGGAAAGACATGGGAGATTTTTATGGTGGGATTGTTTCGAACGAATTGGAGTCAGGGGGGCCCATCGGTGGGCAACTTTACCCGCAGTCCTGTCGCAGCCAGCAGCATGGTGTTGAAGAGGAGCGGCCACGCGGAGCCTTTCCCGGCAAGAAAGGATCGATTCGAAGGTCCCCCATCCCTCTGTGTTCGCCCACCCCCAAGCCTCACCCCGTCTCGCTCCGAATCGTTCCCCCCATTCAGATCGGTCGGAGCACTTTTGTGTTTTGGCGGGAAATCTCGGGGTATCGGTACCGGAAGGAACGTCCTCTGATTCGGCGGATGGGGGTGGCGTTCCATGCGGCATGACACCAAGATCTGTTCCAGCCTGCACTGCCACCTGCTAAGGATTTTATTGATGACGTAGTTAATTGTAGATATATCGATATTACGGTGCAATCGATGATTTATTGAGGTTTCTGGGCTAGATTCAACGGTTTCAAATAGAAGAAATGTTGTACGAGTATCTCGTTGTACTACAAACAACGTCTTGTTGTAGTAATATTTTAATTAAAATCTAACGCCTCATTAATTTTGTTAAGGAAAGCAGCAACAATAATTCAACAGTGTTGCTGCTTTTATAACTCTGATTTCTTCAGTCTTATTTCTAATTTATCTATATTAACGATTTAATCATTCAGCGCCAATAAAATGTTCTCACGAGAATTTTTAAACGAGTTTTTAAATGAATTATTGTTGTATTTTAAAATAATTTTATAATACTCTTTTTTTTTTTGTAAATTGACGATAAAATCGGAGTAATTTTTGCTAACTTTTAACTTTTCTACTAACTGCTACCAAGGGGGAAAATAAAATTTTAAACGATTTTTTTTTATTTATTCGTTTAATTTTAGTATATAATGACCTACACATTTCAACGCATAATCTTAACAACAGTAAGAGAGGCTCGTAATTTCTTTAGTAGAATTTCTTTTTTGGAATAAAGTTTTAAAATCATTGATTTATGTGCAAAACAGTTATTTTGATAAAAAAAAAATCCTTATTGTTTTTTACATATAAAACAAATAAGTCTCAACAACATAGTATTGGAAAGCTAAAAGTTTAAGGTTAAGTTTGATGAAAAATGCAAACATCTAACAGATATTTATGTTATTTTAAGGACAGAATCTTTCAGTTACTGATCCCATAAATGAAACTGAAAACTATTCCCGTGATTCTGATATAAAAATCAAATAAATATTCCTTTATTTCACTCTATCTTTCATCTGTCTGTCTGTTTATCTGTGAACACGATAAATTTAAAACGCAAAAAGCTAGATGAAAGAAATTTAGTATGTGGTCTTTGCATCAAAATGCTGGATCTGTATCAAATTTGAGATCTGTCAAAGTGTAGTTAGAGATAGGTTGTCTGTCTATCTGCCCTAGTGCATTTGAACACGATAACTTAAAAACTAGGTGAATGAAATTTGTCATATAGTCTTGTCTCTAGAATCATAGATCTGTACCCTATTTTGGACCAGATCCCCTAATGGATTGTCTGTCGATCTGTCTACTCGTGTGTATACGAATGCGATAATTCAAAAGCGCAATGGGCTAGAATGATGAAATTCGGTATGTGGTCAAATTACCATTCCACTACGACACACCCCTGACTCCAGAGACGAAATCTCCGGTTTGCACTTTGGATGGGTGTGCGTAGAATCTTTATTGATCCAAGAAAAAAAGAAAGGAAGAAAAAGAAAAAAAAATTACGAAGTAATGGCAAAATATAAAAACACACAAAAAAATCGACGGTAGGCTGTCTCTGCGATACGGCCACTGGGATTGAGGGGCGTAGACTTACTTACCTTACTCAACTGTGACTTTCTGTGACTAAAGTAGCTGTATGTGACTATTAACTCTATAGTCTATAGTGACTATTAGTCTAGTGTGACTATGTTACTCTATCGATGTAAAATTCCTCGTGATTTTCACCAACTTTGCAACTCGACTGTGACTAAACCGTAATTACAAATTCTAAAATTATTTTTGTAATCTTCAATGCCTACCTTTCCCTGTTAAATGAAACCAAAACCAACTCTCTATTTTATTTGGTTGCGGAGCTATAAGCGTTTAACTTTAGCACGAAATTCGACGTAATTCAACAATTCTTGAGTAATATTTCGCACGATCGATGAATGAATTAGCTTAGTCTGCGTGCGCGCGCATTGGTCGCTGTGACGACATCAAAATGCTTCGTGATTTTCACCAAATTTGCAGCTAGACTGTGACTGAACCGTACTTCCAAATTCTAAAATTGTTTTTGCAATCTTCAATGTCCACCTTTCTCTGTTAAATGAAACTAAAACCAACTCTCTATGTTATTTAGTTGCGGAGCTATACGCGTTTAACTTTAGCGCGAAAAGCGTCATAATCTTTTCCTTTCCCGACACACCATTAGACCACTATGGAGAGACGTAAATCTACGTCAAAACTGTTGCATGAGTTATTCATTGGTGACTTCACAGAAGCGGCCTCGCTACAGCTGCTGAGGCCGTTACCGCTGGTTATTGTTAATTTGATTAAAGGATGAAATTACTCTGAATTAACATTGTTGTCTTGTAGTGATGGCTTGATGCCAGTATCTTGTTTATATTAAGATACAAAAATGGGAAATGAATAGTAAGAATTAAAGTAGACATTGGGAATAAAAGAAAAAAATTCTTGCTGTAAATTAAGGGGAGCAAAGTTGTTAAAAAATGCACCTACGGCAAAAAATGAGAATATGCCGGTCTAGTTACCAGAACTGTAGTTTTGTGTTAGATTCTGAACCCAATAAATCAACGAGAAGAGGTCCAAATGCATACGCGATTCCCTTCGGTATACGACGAAACCAAACACAAAACGTGGCAGATTGTGGAAGTATACTGAAAAGTCGAGAGGAAAACACTCAAATTTTCTCTGAATTCCAAAATTTTTTTGAAATTTTATTTTTATTCGTAGGCAACATAAAATGCGCAAAAATAGATGTAATGGTTTAGAATTTTTCATCATCTTTAAAATAAACCCTTTTTAACGCCGCTTAATTTTTAATTATAAACATATTACTTCTACTTCAATCCTATGATAAAGCACATCTACTTTAACTTCCCAATTCGGGGCTTTCCTCGTTTCTGAAAGTATTTAATCTTGCCGCGTTTATATAACGTCCTCTTTTCTACTATGTAACACTTCCTCTTATCACGCGCTGCTTTTGCGCGTAACTTTCTCTTATGCCCATGGTTTGGATCGATACCGAAACGTTCATCTGTATAAAATATTCTGTGTCAACTTAATTTAAATATGTCTAAATTTTAATAAAATCATTTTGAATATTATCAGCGACTGCCTCCTCTATTTAAGATGCTCTACATTTCACCGAAAGAAATATAGTCACACAAATATCTATATATTTAAAACAATTTGGTAAAAAAACCTTCACCGAGTCCGCCAGCTTCAACCACTCGACCGATTTCAACATTTTTTTTTATTTGAAAGGTTATGACGTCTAGATATGTCATCAAGGGTCGTCTGGCCCCCACCAACATCCATTTTCGAACGAAATCGAAAAAACATATAGAGAATGTATGGTGGATAGGTGTTTTTTCTATTTCTATCGAAAAGGGTGGTGGTGGTAAGGGTCAAGCGACCCTTGATGACATATCTAGACATCATAACCGTTCAATTAAAAAAATACCGAAATCCGTCGGGTGGTTGGGGCTGGAGGATTTCTACAAGGTTTAATGATTTGGTAAAAACCTTCAGTGAGTTCACCAACCCCAACCACTCGACAGATTTCGACAATTTTCTTTTCATTTGAAATGTTATGACGTCTAGATATGTCATCAAGGGTCGCCTTTCCCCACCACCACCCACTTCCGAACGAAATCGAAAAAACACTTCTCCTCTGTATATTGTCTATGGGTAAAACTTGTAGAAATTCCCCCCGACAGATTTCGAAATTTTTTTAATTGAAAGGTTATGTCGTCTAGATATGCAATCAAGGGTCGCATGACCCTTACCACCACCACCACCCTTTTCGATAGAAATTGAGAAGACACTTCTCCATCATACATTCTCTATATGTTTTTACGATTTCGTTCGAAAATGAATGTTGGTGAGGGGCAGACGACCTTTGATGACATACCTAGACGTCATAACCTTTCAAGTGAAAAACAATTGTCGAAATCTGTCGAGTGGTTGGGGCTGGCGAACTGTCTGAATGTTTTATCATATTAAACATATAGAGAATGTATGGTGGCGAAATGTTTTTTCGATTTCATTCAAAAATGGGGGGATGGGAGATAGAAGACCCTTGATTACATATCTAGGAGTCATAAGCTTCTATATGAAATACAAATTATCGAAATACGTCGAGTGGTTGGAGCTGGCGAACTGTCTGAAAGTTTTAACATATTTTTTAGATATATAGATCCCAACAGTTGAATAAAAATGGCGTGTCAAAAATATTGTAAAATAAATATTGTACGGTGATGGAAACTGTTTATTTTGGGCGATATCATTCTGTATTTATGGATCTGAAGACTTTCATGCCGAAATTCGTGAGAAAGTTATACAAACATTACTACTAGATAGGGTTTATTAAAAGATTTTACAATTTTAAAGGAATCTATTGTCTAAAAAGAGTATGAAATCTGCTACGGTTTTATGGTCTGTTCCACTGATCTTCGCGCAGTTTTTAAAACTGAAAAAAGTAGTGGCTGAGAGCCTCGAAGCAGCCAGGTAGAAAGGATAGTGCTGAGCAAAGTGAGTGTTGGCCTCGGACCCGCTCGGACCCTCGAGAGCGGCTAGTATTAAATAATTTCACTGAAAAGTGTAGTAACGTGCATGTAAAAAAATATGTAAATAAATGCCACAACAAAGCATATACATAATATTTTACTTCATAATGTGAATGGCAACGGACAGATAAATAAATGCACCAATAGAACGAAACTTCTTAATTTATTCTAAATAGAACTTGAAGATTCCTTAATTAATTTTAAGCGGGTTCTGCTAGAATCGAAAGCTTAGAGAAATAAAGGAAAAATTGAAAATCTAGTGAAGGTTGTTGGTCAAAGTTGATAAATAATTCCTTTAGCATAAAAATATATTTATATGAATACATTAAGTGGTTCGAACCTATCAGAGACTCTTAAAAATCTGCTATCATCTGTCTTATTTATAAATAGTTTTTTATTTATTTGTTTATAAAAAATTTTAGATGAGGATCAGAATTCTTGTCACGATCATCAATAACACCAGCATCGGTAATTTATTCAGGAACACTATTTTTAAGTATTTAATTCACAGATTATTCCATCGGTGTAGTCCTTAACCCATATTTTACCACATTAAGAAAAAATTAATATTTTTTCAAAAAAATTCTATCACAGACTATTGAGACATCAAGCAAAAATATAGAGTTAAAAAACTTAAGAAAACTTTATCGGTTGACTTTTCGCAAGCTGTCCTATATATAGGACGATGGTACAATCCACTACTACATGCTTTGCAGTCAAGCATCTTGGTTTACATGAAATGGTAGTAAACATTCAAAGCAAAGTCCTAAACTACATTTTTGGCAAATAGTTAAGGGTGTTCTTGTACAGTTTTTAAGCTGTCATTGGCGTTGTTTTCCATTTGCTAGAAAGGGTTCACTTTGGAATTTGAAGTAATTAGGATTTTTTTTCGAATGCCCATACACATTCTTGCAATATTGTGAGGTACGCACAATCCCAGGTAATCTATTGTAAAATGTCGAAGAAATTCGAGAAGTTCTACAACTTTTTGGAGGAAAGGTTTTTAATGTTTCTAAACCAGTGCAACCAGTGAAGTCTCAAATGCATTTTTTAATAATAATCAATACCACTTTTTCTTGCAAGGATGAAAAATATGTTTTTATGAGATTGTGCAACAAATCTGCACTATTTTTTTACAAATTATACGAAACAACACACGATGGTATTTCTACTTTCTGCTTTCCACCCTTCATTCTTCTTTCTACGTTTTTAAAGCCTCTTTTGTCGTCAAAATTGGTGATCAATGAGACAACTTTATTGTCAATCCATCGAACAGCTGCAATTTTATTAAAGGGCATTTTCTCATTCTATTCTCCTTAACTGTTCCCGTAGCAAAGAAGCGCTTGCTTCTGAGGGACCAAAAAGATCACACGACGTAAAAATGTTATCCTTATAAATTTTGTGGTTTGCAGAAGTTTCAACAAAAGACAGCCAATTTTCAACGACTGGTTGGACTAATGATTTATTTTCATAGTCATACAGCATTTGTTTTCATAATTGCTTTACTGCCTGATATGGTATAATACGAGAGGTGATAGTATCCTTAGATTGTATCCAAATTTTACGGGTTTTCCTTTCATGTACATTTTGCATCCATGTCTTCCAAAATAGCGGACTATTCTTTCATCATTACTTAAATGTTCAGAAAACATACCAAACTGTTAAAAAACTTTATTCATCAATTTCTAATTTGGACGTACTTTCTAATACCGATCTGAATCAAAAGCAGTATTGTCATTAAAGTATAAATAACTCTTGTTATCTAAGTATCGCTTTCTTGACGTTGTTTGACTAACAAGCGTTGTTCCAGTATCATAATCATTTCCCCAGTACATTTTTTCTTTGAGTAAAATATAACATCCGCTATAAAAAATAATTCCCAAAACTTGTTAAAGTTCATCGAATTTTAGACAAAAGTCGTGAATATTTTTCTGTCAAGCATGCTTGTTACCTTCTACCATAGTTGCAGAATCACATTTTCAGCCATCATCTCGAGAAGTTTCAAGGTGATTTTCCTGAAATCATATCCGTAAAATAATTAGGAGCTGATGAAAATTTTGGTGCACAATTAGTCCATGTAGGTGTTGAAACATATTCAGCAGCATCTTTTTTCCTAAAGGAATTTCAATTGTTCCATCTGCTTCTTCTTGAATCATTTCGTCAAAAGCAACATGACCATGTTCAATGCTGCTGCAGGCAACATCAACTTTTTAATCATCAGTGACAATTTCTGGAACATGTGGTGTTATTATAATTTAAAGATCACTATCATCATATTCATCGGCCAATGACCTTAAATACTCAAAAGCTTCTTCAGTTAAAAATCTCCGACTCATTTCCAATACAGTTCTGAAAGGAGCGGATGTGAAATCAGATCACACCTCGAACAGTAGTATTCTTTTCCCTACAAAAGATAGCGTCAGCACGTGACCAAAACTCTCGACCAAAGAAACAGAACAAATATATTACTCAAGACACACCTACAGGTTCATGTTCCAAGCAAACTAGATGCTATTGAGTTTTGCAATAAGTAAAACATAGATATTCTAATCCTTTTTCCCGAAATTTCAAACTACTTTGTATTTGTGTGCATAGTAGAGGATTTTACTATCGTCCTATATATAGGACGGCAACTAAAACCTTTGTAAAACCAGTTTGAATATAGCTTTTTGTTTCCAAATTTTACTCAGAAATAATATATAAGACATGCCATGAATAAATTTGAAAAAAGAAAGTGTATTTTGTTCTCATAATTATTTAAAAGAAAAATATAATTCTTGTCAGATAAAGTAGCAATAATTAGCCAAATTCAAAATTCTTAAAAAATTAAAAAATGATCAAAATTGAACTTAAAAAGATAATAAATAACACTTATCAATCTTAAAATATACTTTAGAAGCGGAATATAAATTAAAAATGCGATATTGGCTATGAAAATTCGACAAATCTGAGCTGTCCTATATATAGGACGATGGTAAAATATGGGTTAATGGCACTTCAGACACGTTTCTATCCCAACGACACTAAAAATGACCACTCTACACCTCGCTTCTTGCATTTAATAGTTAATGTATCAATAAAACACATTTTATATAAATAAAAAATTTTATTTATGGGCTAGAAACAAAACCTTAAATACTGCGAAAACCTTTCAGAAAATCAGTGTACAATCCTTGTTTAAAAAATATTACAGAAATCTGATCTTGCTATTCCTCTTTTCACTTTCTGATATAAGAAATTACTAGCTGCCGTCGGCAACTAACTGTTCGCCCGTAATATTAGTGGTCTGTGGCTATGCTCGCAACTTGGCGAAATAAATTGGTGAATTGGCGGTTGTAGAGGCTGAGGGACTCTGCCGAAGTTTTATTTTGCGATATATCTTGAAAATGGAGGGTATATGTCGGGGGCAGGCGATTCTTTATGACATATCTAAGCGTCATAAGCTTTTATTCTGTAGTATAAACGCGGTGACATGGCCTCTAACGCCTCAGGAATGTGGGCGTGGCTACGACCCACCGGACCAGATGCCACACCCGCAGCGCGCGCGGAGAACAAGGAAAGGGGTTTTCTTAGAATTCCAGGGGAGAGAGTGCCGAAGTGAATTTCCCTTATCTTTGAAAGAGAAAGATTGTTGGTAACCAATATGCATAGAGAATATCTCACTGCAAGGAAACGAAGGTTAGCAAGAGAGAGGTTTGCACTATGGGAGGCGAGACAAAGTCAAGAGACATTAAACAGAATTTTAACCGCAAATATTTAATTAATTAGAATTAATTTATTTTTCCACTTTACTTTCGTTTTCGTTAAAAATATTCTTTCTTTTTTCGTAATTAGAATTAATTTATTTTTCCACTTCTATTCTCAGAGGTCTTAACTTCCGTTTTCGTTAAAAATGTTCTTTCGTCTTCGTACTTAATTTTGGAATTGAATATTTATATATTTTGGAAAACGAATGTTAGTGTCAATTGATTCATTATTTCTGTTTTTTATGCCTTTTTTTATTTCTTAAGTACTCTGGCAATCTGCATGAG
The DNA here is from genome assembly GCA_013235015.1 of Araneus ventricosus. Taxonomy (NCBI): domain Eukaryota; kingdom Metazoa; phylum Arthropoda; class Arachnida; order Araneae; family Araneidae; genus Araneus; species Araneus ventricosus. The sequence goes on along the minus strand of BGPR01006108.1, from coordinate 20,876 downwards.
ATTTTCTTCTACAACTTTCGTTAATAAATCTGTGACAATAAGATCTGAGATATTTTTTGCAAGCTAAAAGCCCGTCTTAGATGGGCACAAATCTTCTAGTATGAAATAAAAATTGTCAAAATCTATATATGGGACTGGGGTACTCTGTCAAGGCTTTTCCCCATAGAGAACGCACACCGGAGAAGTATTTTTTCAACTTCTTTCGGTAATGGAGAGTGGTAGGAGGCAGGTGACCCTTGATGACATATCTAGGCGTCATAAGCTTCCATATGAAACAAAAATTATCGAAATCGGTTCAGTGATTGAGGATGAGCTAATGCCCATCTAGTTTTGCTAACTTATTTTAAATATAAAGATGGATCTCGAGATTTTGTTGAATCTCCATCTCCCTGAATCTCCTTCAACTACAAGAAAACCGGAAGGGTGATGGTGTGTCCGCTCGCATGCGAAAACGATAACTCAAAAGCACCAACAGCTAGATGGATTATATTTGTCACTTGCTCCTTACAACAAAATTGTTGATCTGTATCAAGTTTTGGACCAAAAGGAGGATATTGTTGCAAAAGTCTTACTGTGGGTGTATGGTGTAAACAGTCCAACACGCAGGATAATGAAGAATGGAGGTTTATTTACAAATATGCTGGAAAACACGTAGCACAGGTACAGGAAACAATAGTTCTTGCACAGATTACCAATGTAAACAGACAACAATTCACAGGTAATAACAGTTCAGCACTTTGTTATCTAACAACACAAACAGTCAGCAAATAACTAGTAACGATAATAACTGCACTTTCAATAGCGCTCAGCTCACCAGCTTCCTAGCTCGCACTGCGGAAGAAGCTCTCAATTCGTTCTCAATGGATCAACACTACTCTCTCCGACAGGCCGTGACGTCACAAGTTTTCTCGTATATTCACGCGTACACCCTTTCCTAATAGGAATATCGAGAAAAGGGTTGCATTTTCTGGAATCATCTATTTGTCGCCAAGGTCGCCAAAATGGTCGCCAAGGTCAGGGGTGCCGGAACAGTCGCTGCCGTCACTCCATGCTTAACCTTGTAAAACTCTCTTCCCAACCATAGGACTAACATTGCTGAGAAGCGACTTTCCATGTTCGTAACAATATGCTTATCCAAAATAAATTTTCGATTTTCTTCATTATACTTCGAACATATGTAAAAGGGCCATATTTCCAAAAATGTTTTGAAAGCAAGCGTTGACATTAAAGTCGAAGAAAGAATTTCGACTGATTGAAGGAAGTTGATTTGCTTCACGTTTGTACAGATGGAATTTTGTAATCGATTTTGTACTCACTTCCACGTGTTCTGGAATTTTCAAATTTTGTGCAGTTATGTATTCTCACACTATTTTAAAATTTATAGATCTTAATCAGGGTCGGATTTACACAATTTTACGCCTTATGCCGAAGCATTAGGAATAGGAAACACCTACCGGTTCTTTTGTTTCGGTTAACCAGTTTTTTCGGATATTTTTTGCCCGGTTTAAACAGGTTATTTTTTTTAAATCCAAAAACCAGGGACGAAAACCGGGTCGGAAGATAGGCTCGTTGTTAGGTTCGACTAGACTAAAATTTACCAAGTTATAAAGCTTTGAATTTCATCATCTTAGGCCAATTACCGACAACCGCTTCCTCGAGGCGTCTGTACAATACTAATAAAAAAATTTGTCTGCAAACGGCGTCTGTTTTCTGTAGCCAAATATATTTATCTTTAGTCGGAAGTTCTGTGGCATCCGAAATATTTGTTTATCTACGTTGAATGATGTTATTTCCGATGAAAGGTGTCGACTCACGGATCAACACATGGCTGAAAGAGTCTTTTTTGAGCAGATTAGATAATAAATATTGGCCAATGAATTAATTTCTTGTGAAAACAATGTTAATAAAAATGTTGTCTATAATACTTAATTATTGCAATAATTATTCATTTATTATTATTACATATTGTATTAATTACTTATTTATAATCATTACTTATTACATTAATTAATTATTGTATTAATACTTACTTATTGTATGTTATTATTAATAAAAATTTCTGTCCACAAGCGTTGCTTTGAAAAAAATCCGAAACCGTTTTTTTAAAAAACCGGTTATTTTGAGCGGTTTTAACCGCCAGGTTAAACCGGAGGTGAAAATATATTTTGGCATCCCTCTCAAAAAAGTTAATATATTAGTATAATTTTCAATACAATATAAAAAACTTTATTTTTAGTACACTTAACGCAATCTTTATAGTCGTTGAACCACATTAAATTTTCAATTCAAAATTACACTACTTATGAAATAACACAACATTAACACCTGCAAAAATACTTCATCGAATTTCTTGAAATTGTCTGAAATACTTGCTAGAACTTCTTCGTTCGCGGTTTTGTCCGCGAATAGGCTTAAAGTATCATTGAATTGGATAGATCTTACTAAATCGATATCAATGCAAAGAAGTGCAAGGGCAAGGGACGGTAAGACGCAGTAGACGAAAAAATGTATCGCTCAATACATTTAATGCAGCGAATGTAAATTTCAGAAACATCATTTTATAAGCCTTTTCAAAATAATACTGAAAAATTTGTAAATATTTGGTTTTTATTTCTTATGTGTATGCACCTCCTGATAGTTGCGCCTTAGGCCATGGCCTAGGTTGGCCCTGTGGGAAGTCTAGCCCTGATCTTAATCATTAGTTACTTAAGTAATGCCACATGGTAGAAAAAATTGACTTAAGATTCCATAATATTTATGCTAATGAATTATTAATTAAAGATTAGAAATTACGAAAAAATTAAATTAACAATATCTACTTTTTAGTATCCTAATAGAAGTGTGTTATTAAAAAGTGTTTTTACTAAATTTATTAGTTATTTCGTTTTTTTTAAGCTCGCATTGCCACTCTGCACAACGAAGATTTTAAACACATTTATTCACGTTTAAGTTATCGTGCCTATAATTAAAAAAAGTTTTTTAAGAATGCTGTGGGAAATCAAATTCGAAAGAGATCTCTCGAATAAAACTAACATCATTGAACGGAGAACTTTTTGAATTTTAGATTGTTTAAAAATAGTTTTTTTTCTGATGATAGTTTCTGAAAGTATCCAGGAAAACATCCAAACCACGAAATATTAAAAACAGCAATGCCCTTCGGTCAAAAAGCAGTTTTAGAAGATTTTCATGGTTGCAAATCTAGAACATTTGGTTGCTTTATGCGCAGATTTAATCACATTTGGGAGTGTTCTTGTCGTTTTTTTTTTTTTTTTTTGCTTGTATTAAGTTTATTATTGTTGACTTGAATTTTAAGGTGTTTAAATATATATTCAGAGCTCTGTGTCCAGAGACCTGGTGTAGTGTCATATAAAATGTAGCCGAGAAATTAAGCAATATTTCTTTTTAATTTAGTTTATTAATGGCACACACAGGACTAGCACAACATAAATATACAAACACACGAAACATTTAACATAAAGAAAAGAAAATATACTTTACAAATCTCATTATTTTGAATCACGGCCAAACAAAACCAGCGGGAGTGTTCTCCCCTAAACTTTCTCGTATACTTCCCCAAAAAGGTGCCGTTTCTCCTTCACCCCGCGTGTCTAAAAAAATTCGAACCTATTGTTACTCAGAATCCAATGACTATCAGAAGGTTTTTCATTATAGTGATTGAAAAATATCTAGGCAAAGAATGAAATTCAAAGAGATGCGTAACGATTTTCTTCTCTTACCGGCTCAAGGACAAACTGACGTAATTCGCTACTCCGTAATGAAATTCCTCTCCGTTCTTCCAGTACGCATGCGCGTGAAGATAACGGATTATCTTCAAAAGTAAATTATACGGACCGACAGACAGTCAACGCTTTGACAGATTTGGCCCAAAATTTTATACGGACCTACATTCAAGACGATAAAACTGTGTATGAAATTTTATCCATCTGGCTTTTGAAGTTTTTGAGTTATAGCGTTCGTATGACCTCGAACATACAGACAGACAGACTTCCCGTTGACGGATTTTGTCCAAAATTTGATCGAAACCTACAAATTATGTTTAAAGACAACATACCAAATTTCATCCCCGTAGCTCTAATAGTTTTCGAGTTATCGTGTTCACAGACAGACACACAGACAGACAGACAGACATAATTCCAAAATTGTGTTTTTCGGACTCGGGGAGGTCTAAAACGTGGAGATTCGTCAAAATCACGAGTTCGAATTTTTTGACGATTAAAATACTTTCTCTTTGTATACTTCGTATACGAAAAAGCAAAAAACAGCCTCTTCATTCTCAAACGCACACAACCACTCTCATTAATGTACGACAGCCAAATAAAGTGTTTACAGAATAATCTTGAGCCGCGCCATCTACTGCAGGCAACAGCAACTATAAAGTGAAATTCCTTACACTGGTTAGGAAGATATCTGGTGTTGTATTACTGGAGATATAGAGTCCTTATAGGGTTACAAATCGCGCCGAATCTTAAACATAGATACCCAGGTCTCATCCACTACTTGTGCCCCTCTCCCCCAACTGTATATGGAGCATCCTGAGTTCTTAACAATTCTTTGATATATGGTGTGCTGGGATCTGGGGCTATTGGATCTCTTTTGGATGTCTTCTGGTGTATTTTAAAGTTTCTTTAGTGTTATTCTGGAAGTGTTATTTAGTGTTTTATTTATTGGTTGTAGATTTTTACCTTTTACTTTTTTCTTATTATTTGTTACTGCATATTATTTGTGTTTATAGCATTTGCTTTTTTGCTAATATCCGTTCTACTTCTTCGCCCTAACAGATTTTAAACATTTTATGTATGTGGTAAGTTTTGTTTTTACTTTCTCGTATACGAAGTCTACAAAGAGAAAGTATTGTAATCGTCAAAAAATTCGAACTCGAGATTTTGACGAATCTCCACGTTTTAGACCTTCCTGAGTCCGAAAAACATAATTTTGGAATTATGTCTGTCTGTCTGTGAACACGATACCTCGAAAACTATTAGAGATACGGGGATGGAATTTGGTATGTTGTCTTTAAACATAATTTGTAGGTTTCGATCAAATTTTGGACAAAATCCGTCAACGGAAAGTCTGTCTGTCTGTATGTTCGAGGTCATACGAACGCTATAACTCAAAAACTTCAAAAGCCAGATAGGTAAAATTTCATACACAGTTTTATCGTCTTGAATGTAGGTCCGTATAAAATTTTGGGCCAAATCTATCAAAGCGTTGACTGTCTGTCGGTCCGTATAATTTACTTTTGAAGAGAATCCGTTATCTCCACGCGCATGCGTACTGGAAGAACGGAGAGGAATTTCATTACGGAGTAGCGAATTACGTCAGTTTGTCCTTGAACCGGTAAGAGAAGAAAATCGTTACGCATCTCTTTGAATTTCATTCTTTGCCTAGATATTTTTCAATCACTATAATGAAAAACCTTCTGATAGTCATTGGATTCTGGGTAACAATAGGTTCGAATGTATTTAGCCACGCGGGAGAAGGGGAAACGGCACCTTTTTGGGGAAGTATACGAGAAAGTTTAGGGGAGAACACTCCCGCTAGTTACTTGTGGTTTTATATATAAAGTGAGAGCCTTTGCATTGTAATTAAGTACTCCCCACACTAGGTGGGTTGAGCATCTGCGACCAGTCCTTCTCCACACTTGTGTGGGTGAGCAACTGTACTCTATAACTCAATTTTTTTTAATTCACTGCCCTGTTCAGGGCATAGTGTGTAAAATAAATTTAAGTTGCTGTCTCTCCACCGAAGTCGAGCTGGCCGAGTGGTATAGACGTCAGGCTACCAAGCGGTAGGTCTCGAGCTCTATCCCGGGCTGCGTTCGTGCTCTGTTATTACGGATGCTGTAATGGTATCAGGCACGGGGACTTGGGGCGGCGCTCTGTCTCTCCACCGACCGTTGCAGGCCTTGCACCCGTTTGGGTAGGCTGACCGGTGTGGGTCTGAAACTAAAACAAAAAAACTTATATCAGTATGTATGGTTTGGAAAAAACGAGAGTCATTTGGAAAACTTTTAAACAATAAACCGTATGTATACAGAATTTTCCCGGCATTTCTGATTAAAAATATAAACTTAAAAAAATCTTTCGAACGAACGGAATGTCAATAAAAATATACGTTATAAAGAAAAGTCTGAAAAGACAAAAAAAATGCAAGAAAACTATTTTTTCCGATGTTTATAAATTAAAACAATGAAGCTCGCTAAGCGAGTCGTTTACAAAAGAAAAAATAAAACTTTTTATTCAAACCAACTTTCTATAATCCTGCTCAAAAAAATAATATATGGAGAGAAATTAATGAAAAATAAAAACATAATCGAAATAATAAATTAAACTCCGGACGTGGGTAAATAATAATGGTAAAAAAAAAAGAAAGTTGGCGAAAATAAGCAAAAACGGCCAAAATTAGTACTTAAAATTAAATTAATTAATTAATTAATTCAAATTTTAAAATAATTTTATGGAGTTAGCTCCCATTTGTGCTAATACATAACTGTACCTGTAAATCAAGCGGTCTGGGCGTATATAAAGAACAAATAAACGAACATACATACAAACATAATACATACTCAAAAATTGTTCTTTTATATCTATATAGCTTTATTATATGAGTTTGTATTTTTTTTACTTGCGTATTTAGTTAGTAGGCCTCAAAATATTTTTTTACACAACAGGTGGTCCGCTCAACCAAAAAGTTTGGGAACCACTGAGCTAAGATAAAACTCTTGCGAGAATGTTTGAAAAGGGTAACTTCTATATACTCTCAAGGCAGAAAATCCACGATAGAAGGTGGTCATAAAGTATTGGACCCATTTCAAAAATTAATTTTAAAAACACCTTTAGTGTAGCAACTCTTTTTCTAAATAAGAGATTAGCTCAAAAAGTTTTTTTCGAGATAGGTAACGCGCCGTTACGGCGCTCTAATTCTGCTGCAAGGGGAGATTCCCATTTCGCCTGCAGCAGAGATTCGGAACGCAAATGTCAAAGTGCAACTGCTACCATGCAGCAGAAGGCTCTGGTTTCACGAAAGCAAATCAATTTCCAAAGTTCACCGTAACATTTATAACAAAGCTTAATGGAGTTCTTCCTTGGAGACCGACAATTCCTATACTCTTTTTTAATAAATTTTTGAAATTTATCCAATAATTTATGACCACCCTGTATGATTAAATTTATGCATCATAAAGGTCATATCTTCCTGCCGGCGACCTAGCAATTCTCCAGCAAAAATAACAGCAATAACAATTCAACAGCAATAACAAAAAAATCTACTCCCTCATCATCAGATCTTCCAAGCCCAATAGATAGCACGCTTGACTACTTTACCTTAGGATCCTCGAAATCAAACTTCTAGTGCTTCTTGCGAAACAAGAATGCTTTTTCTCTCTTCAAAATGTTTCAGTGAAATGTTACAAGCAAGAATTCTATATTTCAGGGTTTCTTTATCATTATTTTTGTTTACGGACATCTTGAACTTTATTTCCATGCCTGTGCATCTGTTTTGTATAACTGTATATAGGATTTTTGTAGCGTTCAATTGTGGGTAAGAAGGCTTTTAAGTGTTTATTTTTTAATTTTTACTATATATTAATACTTTTTTCTTCTCCACTTTAGTAGGTTTTCATTCCAGATATGTAAATTTTTTTCGCGAAATTTAAAAAAGGCTCCATTCCTACCCAACTGCTTAAAGAACTGGTCATTCTGATTCCAGATGCCGGGGTATGGAATGGTGTTTTGTATAAGAGTTTCAATTGGCCTCAACTTGTCATAGATATCACAACAAGATGAACAAGTGGGAAGCTTTTTGAGTTTTGCAGATTCATATTTGCTTCTAAGCAAAAAATGTTATTTGATGGCCCTAAGATTTCCTAATTTTGTGGCTATATTAGTAGTCTATGAATAGTAGACATCGCGTCAAAAAAATATCTAACATCTTCTTCAATCTTTAAGATTCGAGCTTTTTTGCAATCTTCATTGCAATCTTTAAGATTCGAGCTTTTTTTAATGCGAATTGCTTACATAAGCCTCCGATTTTATCTGTATTCATAAAATTACAATTAAATGTCTACTTTTATCGGTATTACGAGGGACGTTCCGAAAGTAAGTTTAGTCATGCTTTTGCACAAGGAAGTTTCATTACAAGAAACATACAAATGTAAAAAAGTACAAACTTTTGGCTGCTTCTCCACATATTCGCCAACGACATTGATACGTAGGTCAGTCAAAAAGTTAGTTGCACTCTTTTGTAGAAAATCTTGGAAAAGGGTATTTTGTTGATACTTTATGGCAACACTGCAGACATTTTTCTGCAGCACGTGACGTAGCGGCTTGGACGTGGCATGTTTAGTTTGCTTGCTAATCAGTCGTGAAGGTGTCCAGGCAGCTGCAGGTAACGTCCAAATTCGAAATGCGTGCTTTGATCCTTTATTTTGTGGGCAAAAGGGTGTAAATGCACTGAAATTTATCGGCAGTTGCACGAAGTAATGATGAAAACGCACTATCCGGTCAAGCTATCGCAAAGTGGTGCAACATGTTCGAGAATGGACGGACCGCGAAGGAAGACCATCAAATTTCTTCGACAAATACTGCTGTCGCTGCTCGCATGAATGAACGCGTTCTTGCAAACAAACGCGAAACAGAAGACGAAATCCCACACCAACTGTATATTTCACATTGAAATATGCATAAGATTATTGTCGAGCGCCTTGAATTCCGTAAAGTTTGAGATCGATGGGTGCCTCGTCTATAGACGGAAGAACACAAAGTCCAACAATTGGATGTTGGATGCGAATTCTTCGGAGAAGACATAGGAAAACTGGTGACACGCCTCGATAAATGTATAAATAAAGCAATTGATTACGTCGAAAAGTAGCTCTTCTATGGAAATTTAATGCACATATATTATTATTGTAAAATTTAGAGCCTGTTTTGTTTTCCTGAAACAGAACAACTAAGTTTCTGATCGACCCTCGTACATTTTTCTTACCGTGAAATCAATTTCAAGAAACCATCCTGGTGCAACTCGGTGCCCAGCGAGCGAAGGAAGTTCTTCACAACCTCCGCACCTCTTCATCTTTCACTTTCTTCTCAGGATCATCACAGGCGATGAGACACGGAAGAACAACTTTACCCCAGAAGCCAAGTCCACCTCAATGACGTGGAAGCATCCTAGCTCATCCGTAACTTAAAAAATTCAAAGTGTCGCACTGCACAGGGAAGGTTGAGCTCACAGCGTTCTGGGACTCAAAGGGTGTCATTTTGATTGATTTCTTCACTTCAGGGACCATCAATGGGGCATGCTATTGCGACACCCTTACCAAACTGATGTCTGCCATTTGACGCAAGATAGCAGGGCTCTTGAGTAGAGGGGTTTTGTTCTTAGACGATAATGCAATCGATGGGCATCGATTTCTACCGGGATGGTTTCTTGAAATTGATTTCACGGTACTACAAATGTATCAATGTCGGTGGCGAATATGTGAAAAAATAGCCAAGAATTTGTTTACTTTGTTATTCCATTGCCTGTTTCTGTTTGTCATAAAGCTTCCTTGTGAAAAAGCATGACGAAACTTACTTTCGGAACGTCCCTCGTAACAAAACTACAACTTAATGTCTATTTTTATCTGTATTAAAAACATTACAATTAAATGTCATTTGCTATATTATTGGTATTTTCAAAGGCATTATGAATGGAATTCCGTTTGACTAGAGTCGTTGAAAAAAGCTTAACACAACATGAATGGAACATGAAATAAAATATGATTTATTCCTTTCCCCTGCACCCATATAAATGCATAAAGCTAATGGAATTTACTGAAATCAGCATCAGCATTCGCTTTAGTAGATCATTTGGATTACTTTAAAAGTACGGCTTTCTTAAATATTAGAACTACTGATGATGTTTATGATGTCGTGTCTACAGAGTCAGTCAGATAAAACCTTGAGTATAAAGCACAGTCTTGGCAATCTGTACGATCTTGTCGGAGTATAGTTCCTTCCCAAGGGAGAAGCAGACACCCTGCCACGCCCTCAGGATAGCAAGACAATCAAAGGTGTGGCCTGGAGACAATTCACTCACCAGCTTACGTTCTTTCGCTGTTCCGTCTATCTTCATTCTTTTAAGGTGGGAAGTTCTCAGTCTTGATTGTCTTCGTTATGCTCCTATCTTCATTGATCTCACAGATTTGAAAACTCTTCTTAAAAGATGACTCCCTCAGCTTAGATTTCGTCAAGAAGGGCGATATGGTATGGTTGTCATTATTTAGCAGTCTACCGTCCTTGGCTAACTGATCTGCCGTTTCCTTACCGTCGATGCCTACATGAGCAGGCATCCACTGTAAGGACTACTGATGCATGTGCAGATAGCAAGATTACTTAACCTTTCGTCGGGCGCATCAAATCTGTGAGATTAAGCACCCATATTTTTTGTGCCTAAGTGCGGGTTTCACCGAGAAAGGGGTGGGTTCTCTAGTAGCTTCCTGGCCCAATTCACCAATAATTTCCCAATAATTGGTCAATAGTTCGCAGCGTGGAAGTTATGGCGTTGTTGATAAAAACTTGGCGACTCTCAAAAGAACTACATCAAATCAACCTCTTTCATCTATCGGCTCTAATGTGTCTAACTTTAACTCTACTAAATTTGATTACAACACTTCAGTTGAAGATCCATTTGATAACTTACGAAAAATTATAAATTATAAAAAAGGAAACTGCCCAGCTCTTAAAATTGATCTGCGTAATGCCGTCAACTCCTTATTAGATCTGCTTTCTGAAAAGATTCATTTCACACAGATATTTGCTTCTTTCATTGAAAAATCAATTCAGTATGAATTGCCTACCTCTCCTATTCCATCAGAAGACTCATTTCCTAATACTGTTATTAAGGAAGTCTTAAATTCGCTTCCAATATTAAATCCAAAGTCTACCTATGCAGACGTGGCCAGGCGCTTTTTTAATAAAGCCGCCAGGTCAAACATGAACAAAACCATCTCATTGCACCCAACTGGAAAGCGAGAAGATCAGTCTAAAAGTAACATCGATGCCTTACACATTTTAAAGACTTCATTAAATCAAGATGCGTTAACTTTTAAAATGATAAGGAAAATTCGCAATAATGGTGTAGCTATTGACTGTCCTTTTCAAGGGGACATAGATAAAATCATCGAGGAGATTAATAATAGGGAAAGTGGGGTAAAACGGGATGCCCAAGGTTTGAAGGCCTGTTGGAACTAAGCTATTCGACATAAAGCTTGTCAAATTTTACTAAAATATTCTTTATTTATCAGAGTTTAATATTATATCTGTCAGGAAAAGTCACAGTTTCATTACTTTTTTTACTAATCATTTTTTGTAGAAAAAGTCAAAGTATCCCGTTTTACTCCACTATGGGGTAGAACGGGATACATATGTTTACTCTAAGGGAAATTAGGGAAAACTAGATTTTCAGTGGAAAAGTAGCATATTTTTCATTTTATGTGACAATTTAAGAATAAAACAATTTTCTAAGACTTAGCAATAGTTATAATAGTTGATAATTTAAGAAAAAATACGATTTTTTAAAAATTTAACAATAATTACAATAGTTGACAATTTAAGAATAAATACAGTTTGTTTTTATAAAAAGATTTATCAATAGTTACCAATTTAATAATAATGATAATGTTTTAAGGTTTAACAATAGTTACCGTAGTTGATAATTTAAGAATAAAGACAATTAGTTTAAGAATAGTAATAAGTAAGCAAGAATTGTAATAATTCACATAACGTAGTTGTCTTTATTGTCCGCTCCATTACAGATTTAGTGGACTCGTTTAGGTTTTTTTATGAGAAGGATTTGGTTCTTCATGTTTTTCTCTTTTTGATTGTTTTGTTTTGAAGTTTCCCTTTTCTGTTTTTTGAGTCATCACAAAACAATTTTCTCTTCTCGAATAGCTTTTTTTTCATTTTCTCTTTTCTGTTCTTCTAACTGTTGGAAATGCTTTCCATAAGATCATTTGACGCAAAAGTCAAATAGGAATGGCCCTCACAAACTACCAGCTATCTCACAACCTAAGAAAATCCTCTTCTTTCGGGTATCCGTAGCTTCCCCTAGTATCCCGTTTCACCCCGAGTGCAGAGGTCATAAGAAACAAAATAGAACCGCGCAATTATTGGAGTAAATCCTTATACTTTGATAGGGTATAAATCCTTAGTAAACCTATAATAAGCTGGTCTGAAAGTGTAATGATTTTTAAGTAAGGATAGTTTAAAATCATGCGAACATTAAAGAGGTGACGTCATAAAAGAAATAAACCTTCACAGACCAGTGGCGGATTTCCGCACAGGTGGTAGAGGCGACCGCCTCTTGCCTCGAGACTCTAGGGGGAGGCCTCAAAATCTATGCAAGAAACATCACAGTGCTAAGCCGACGACGGATTTACGACATTGTAGCTTTGTTTATAGTGTAGGGTGTGCACAAATGAAGTGATATATTTCAAAAAGTAATAAAAAAGCTAAAAATGTTAGAACTACGAATTTTCTTTTAAATGAGAGCGGATTTCAATTCTTTTTTTCAGATAGGTAACATGACATTTCGGTGGTCTAGGGGGTCGTAAATTATTGGAAATCAAAAATTTGTTTAGAGCCTTTTTATCAGAGTAAAATAAACCATTACTTACTCACTTTTTTTCATGTTTTATTTATTTAGCATTTAAACGTCCTGTATAGTACCTGGAAATTATGACAACCCTACATCTAAGGTTATGAAAAATGATATAGCATATACAGGGTGTCCCAAAAAGGTGGAACAACCGTTTATTTCCTTAAATATTGATTTTTAGACATATACTTCCAATTACAAAGTTTCATCAAATAAGGTGAGAATTGTATGAAAATACTTTGATTACAAAAATTAAATTTTAATACGGCCCCCATAGAGTAAAACCGTCAATTAGTAAAATCTTTCTCTTACATTCATATACAAAGTTGCACGCTTCTGTCTGCAAAACTTACAGATATATAAAGAGACAAAGTTGTTGACTTAGACTACTTTCCCATACCTCTCACTGCTGTTTGAACCAGTCTTTCGACGTACATTTTAGGAATAACATGCATATTTTAAAAAATTATTTAAAGGGCAGAATCAGGAAATAACAATGTATTTGTTAACTCCTGTTAAATCTAAAAACTAGTCAAATAATACATTAATGGAAGTATTTACAAAAATAGTTCATCTTGTGAATCTTCAAAAAAAATTCACGGTGACTTATCACCAGTAAGTCTCATCTTTCTAGAAGCAAGCAGTGCTATAAAATTGAAATACAATTTTTCAAAAATAGCTTTACCTTCACATAGTTCAAACTTGTAGTTGTAATTATCTGAATTGAATGTTAGATAATTACAGTCCTTCTTTTCGGTGAGTTCGTTTTAATAAGAGAAATCGAATATGTAGGAACCAGCCAAGTTCCCGTTGAGGCAACATGAAAATGAATCTAAAACATAAAAACAGCCAATGAAAAAAAATGGGGGGGGAAAGAAGAAAATTGGTTTTAGCGCAAAACAGGAGCATCCGAAAATCCAGTTCCGGCTAAGTTCTAAGACAGAAAGAATAGCTATTTGCCTTCGTCCATTATGTCACTCAATGGGCGAATTTTAGTGCTTTTCAAAAATTTTGGTGTGCAGTCCAATCCTGTGTCTGTCTTACTTTTTCATTCATATTCTGTCATCTTTTCTCGTTTTCATCTTTTTTTCGTTAATAATTGAACTCCCAGATTGGAGAAGTAAGCAAATAAAAATAAAAACAAAAATACGAGTTTTTAAAATAATTTTATTGAGTTCTGCAACTCTACAGACCTAAAGGACGAGTCGCTACTGTTTTTAGATAAAGCTTAATAATACGCACAAAGCTACGAGCAAATAATTCAGTATCCTGGTTCAATCTTAGGCTATTTTCCTGTTATACCTTAAATATTTATTTTCTCAAGTTGTCCTTCCATTCTTTATCAAGACGATAGTTGCACTATCTGCAAATGAAACTGAGTAACAGTATGTGTCATTGGCAATTTATTTTCAATCCGTGATGATTGGCTGAGATACTACTTAACAAATATTTTCATTTCACTGTTTTTCTGTGTTGAATAAAATTGCATTTCTTCAATAAGCATCTCCATACAAATTTGTGAGCAGCCCCTCGGAATTTAAAAATTAACATATCTCTATAAGTTTTGTAGACAGAATTGTGAAACTTTGTGTATGCATAGATGAGTGTAAGAGAAACATTTCACTCATTGACACTTTTGCTCTATTGGGAACTTTAATTTTCTTAACTTTATATTTTCAACTTCCACAGAAGCCAAAGTGTTTTGAAACAAATTCTTACCATATTTGATGAAACTTTGTAAATGGAAGTAATGTCTAAAATCCTTATTAAGAATCAGCACATCGAAATTAGCCTAAAATCATTAAAATATCATTAGCAAAAAACCAGTGTTAATAATTACCATATAACGCACATTTCGAAACAGAATACGCGTGGGAAAAAAAGTTTCATCATTACTTCCCTAGGTTTTCCAAATTAATAAAAAAAAAAATACAAATAGGACGCAACTACTGACCAAGCAGTTGTTGCATCTGGCTCATAATTCTAATGGTCATCGTCCGGATGCGAGAGATGCCGGTACTCCGAAGCCTGTGAGGATGTCAAAACATATATATTACATTTCGAAGGAGACGGATTTGAAATTATAAAAAGCAGAAAACAGCAGAGCAAGAAGACAGACAAAGGATAAATAAGAAAATATTTATTATATCAATCACCAAACTCAATCTGGAGACACATACAGACATCTAGCTTACACACAGCACACAGACAGTAAAAGTAATGCATACATATATATGCACGATATAGCTAGAAGATACAAATACAGTTAAATAAGAGCCTTGAATTTGAATCTCATTATAAAGAAGCGTGACACAGTATTCAGCAGGATTGTTTCAAAAACCCATCCCTTTTCTTTTGCGGGAGGAAAAAATTACTTTAATTATTTGTCAATAAATAATGACCATGTAACGCGCATTTAAAAACCGAAAACGTATTGGAAAGAATGTTGTATCACTACTGCCCCACTTATTCCATGTGAATAAAAGACAACAACAAACAAAGCACCTACCGACCAAGCAGCTGTCGCATCTGGTTCATAATTTTACTGGTCAACGTCCGGATGCGAGAGATGCCGGTACTCCGAAGCCTGTCTGGCTATGTAAACGCCTCCCTTTTCTTTTGCGGGAGGAAAAAATTATTTTAATTATTTGTCAATAAATAATGACCATGTAACTCGCATTTTAAAACAGCAGAATACAAGTATCGATAACTGACATACAATAGCAAAAAAAGTTTCTTTGGCAGTTTTCATACTAGTCCTTAAGTATCTATGCAGTATTCTTTGTTACTTAGTCCAGTCCAGTGGAGACGAAATAAGAGGTTCTGTACTGAGCAGTCAGTTCTTCTCCAAATAAAATAGAGTTATTTTCAGAGCCATAAATCTGTATAAACTAATAAAACAACATTAACCCAAATGTGGGTAGAAACAAAATTCAGTCTGCTATAGACACATTACTGTTCTACAATGAGAAATGATTCTGACACATTTTGCGCGAGGTTTGAGGTCCTTGAGCAGTCTGAACATTTCTTCAGAGGAATGGTGGTTCTACTTTGCTCGAGGTAAAGGAACGAAGAGTCCATGAATTAATTTGACACAATCGAAGTAAAGAACGAATGAAGTGGAATACTGATTGGACTACAGTTTGAAGAGTGATATAGCCAATGATGATCTTCTGGGTAGCATCCTCCCTCTGTTTGGACGTGTCATTCTGGCCCTTTTTCTCACACAATGGATCTCAGCAGTCCAAATCCCAGGATGAAGAGATCTGGAAAAGAAAAGAAATCGTTACAAAATTTTTGCAAGAACAAGCCAACTAAATAAATTGGTAATAGAAAGTTCCGAAGTCGAATTATTATTGTAAATACAGTGGAATCTCCCTATAACGAAATCGCTTGGTTCCAGTTGAAAAATTCGCTATAGAGAAAATTTCGTTATACGGAGATTAGAGATTTTTGCTGTTATTAAAGCAAATGTAACAAACCTTTTAGTATGTGCGATAAGTTCAAAAATATTTAATTATGACTTTCAATTAAAAATGAAGTACTATTTATTATAAATTTGTTAAAATTATACTAATTTTTATTGTATAAATAATATGCTCAAAAGTGAAGACAATTCACCAATTTAGAGAATAATATGTACTAGTATGGATAAACATAAAAGGCGCATTGTCACATCCATTTGCTGTTTCCACCCCCACTCTACCCCGATTCTTGGAATCTTGACCCGTAGAAATGTTGCTCCCTCTGTAGAAACCCAGGTCCCCACAACTGCATTACCCTTCACATAGCATTCTATTGTTATGTGTTATCGCTTGAATGAACAATGCGAGTGGGTCCAGAAACAGGCACTTGTGAACGATTTGTTTGCACAGAAATTAGCAACTTTCTTCAAAAATAACAAAAATTGAAAAGATAAAAGTCTGAAAAAATTCGTTATAGAGAGACAACCACTTCGTTACATGGAGAATATTTTGAATGTTATTTAACATTCCGATTTAAAATTTCGTTATAGGGAGAAATTCGCTGTAGGGAGACTTCGTTGTAGGGAGACTCTACTGTATGTTCAAAGAAGTAGTAACTACTTTTACAACATCAAGTTGTTCTTATCATTCGTTTCAAAGCGTTGAAAGGCAAATCCACATTTCAAAGTGACTCGAATTTTGTTCCAAAATAAAATCCTAATGCAGAACTCTTAGTTACTTTTTACTGAAAATGGCGCACAGTTTTTGCACACTTTTTATTTAATTTGACTTGTTTCATGTTTGTAAAAATAGAATTTCGTAATCGATTTTTGTACTCTCTTCCTTGTGTCCTAAAATTCTGAAATTTATACACTTGTGTATTCTTGACGACAATACACTGTTTTAGTATTTTCAGAATATTTATCTTATTTTTAGTTAATAATTAACTAGTAAATTTTGTATTAAATACTAATGGCGAATTGAGTTTGAATTTGAGAAAAAAAGTGCTTATTTTTGCTTTACTGCTTAGATTCCCTAGCAATTATAATGAATTATAAGTTAACATAAAATTGTTAAAAATAATTATAATAACTTTCTACTTTTTAGTACAATAGTAAAAGTACAAATAAATAAAAATTACATCATATGTTTACTCATACTTATAATTTAAAATCAAACCACAAATAAATGTTCAGTGAAAACGTTGGCGAACGATAGCTGTTTATGCAAATTCAGCCACAGCTGAATGGTGCTATCGTTTTCTCGCCTGTATTGAACTCTCTTCCTTTGCGAAACAACAAGTCAGTGTCAGTCAGTTTATGTACTGACAGTATGTCTGTCTGTGTGTATGCCTAGGTGGCACATATTATCATCATGGTTTTAAAGAAATATGTGTTTTTTATAAATGGATTCGAATTCTTTTCCGTGCCTACAAAAAAATTTTCCTGACTGCAGTTTGAACGTTCAATATTAATAGGGCGCCTACTCAATATATATATATATATATATCTTTCTAGTGCAACACCAACTTTTGACAAGAAAAACGTCTTTCCGCTCGTTACAGTGATAGTCGGACGAACTTTCTTGTGTGACAAAATACCTTCAGATTTGAATCGCTAATAACTACGAGACTAATAATGCGAAAAGAATGGTTGACCCCACAACGGATAGTTCATATTTGTAAGAGTTTGTGGCATAGTATTTGTTTTGCCTCTGGTGTCATCGCACCAGTGTAGGCGCATGCGTGTGATTGTTACGAATTAGCTTTATGTAAGGTTATAAATAAGTGTAGCGCGGAAACGCGTTTAGCTAGGATGTTGGTTCTGGTTCATTTTACAGAGCTTGAGGAGTATTACTAGGACCCCAAAGTGAGACAATAATATATATATATATCAGAATATATGTAAAAATCGATATTAAATTGAAAATTTCAACCTCCGCATGTTTTTTTTTATTATAACATGCAGAGTTTTCTTTCGAATTGTACGAAACTTACAGAATACTTGACATTACGTAAAAGAAACATTGTATTAAAATTTGTATATTACGGGAAATATGAACATTTGTAGTAAATAATGTTTTACTGCGCATACGCGAAATGTAGTTATATATACTGTCAAGAGATGGCGCCATCAAAAGCTACTCTAAACAAAACATAAGAAAGGCACAGTTCGGGTCCGCGTCGTAAATTTTTCGTGAAAACGTCGGGATAAATTCATGAAACAAGTGTTTCGTATTAATACGTAATTTAATTATCAATATCTTTAATACAATATTTACACAGAGTATATTATAATGGTTACAGAATAGATAAATCACAACTTTATCGCATGTAGCAAGGGTCTGTGGTAGATTGTGATATATCTGTTCTGTAACCATTATATTACTCTGTGTAAATATTGTATTAAAGAGATTGATTATTAAATTACATGTTAATACGATTATTACACTTGATATTATTACACATGTTTCGTGAATTTATCCCGACATTTTCAGGAAAAATTTGCAGCGCGGACCCGAAATGAGCCTTTCTTATGTGTTTTTTTTCTAACTTTTTTAATGGGAAACGCAATTAAAAAATAGATGTTTCAAAGAGTGGAGAGGGAGGGGGAAATACAGGAAAGAAAAAGGAATAAAGATTAGTATTAGAAACAATTCCTTCAAAGTATCTCGACCTCTCCTGGCTCCCAACATTACTGGAAGGTTCAAATAATTAAGAATTTACAAAATACGGGATTGTTACAATAAAAATTATCTTACTCAGAAGGCCCCAGAGGTTCTATGGCTCCAAAAGAAGCAGAATTTTACGAGGAGACAGTGCAACGAATGCTCTCTGGGAAAACAATGAAAAGAGAAAAGAAAAAAAATATTTACATTGTCGTCAAAAATGACGAAAATTTAAATTTTTCATTCACCAGCGCCATTATTAAGGCGAATCCAGGGGACTTTCCGACTTTTTTTTATTGCTGAAGTCAAATTGAATAGTTCACTTGGGAGGTTTTTTTCTTTTTCTTTTTAGTTTAACTAAAAACACTGCCGAAATTCTATTCTCAGCATAAAATCTATTTTCGTTCAAAATACCATTTTTAAACCAGTTTTTCTTTTTCTTCGGTTTTCACAGAGCTCAACACTTGTACTACATTCTAGCAAAATTCTGCTAGATGTTTGATTTTAAAATCCTTTTATTTTACCCACCCATGCGAGAGACAATTGATGATCATTAGAAAAAGCAAGTGTTCCGAATCCAAACCGCAGAGATTATTCTTCTCTCGACTTTTTTCTTTAATTGCACAAGGTGGCGCTTTTTGCGTTTCATAGGAAAGTGAAGAAACCGAATATGCATTTTGAACACCATACTTTTGACTGGCTAGATCCAAAATTGGATAAAGATCTACAATTTGAATCTGAAATTGGATAAATATCTACAGTTTTGGTGACTAGACAACATACCGAATCTCATTTATCTGACTAGTGGCGTTTTTCAGTTATCGCATTTGTAAGCTCACGAATAGACGGACCGACAGACAGTCAACCCGCTGAAGGATTTGATCCGAAATTTGGATTAAATAAACAATTCGAGCCGTAAAACCATACACCAAATCCATTTGGTTCACTGCATTTTAGAGTAATCTACTTCACATGCACACAGATGGGCAGACAGACTTTTCGTGGATGGATTTCATCCAAAATTTCATAGATGTCTACAATTTTTGCGTAAAGATCAAATACCATTTTTCTACCTTGTTTAGTTTAAGAATTATTTAGTTCACAGGCCAACCAACCAACAGACAGAGAGACATAATTCCCGAAAGAACTTTTTTCCCAGACACTGAAGAATAATGAAAATCTCCAGGTTAAATTCTTTGATGATTACAATAGTTTCACTTTGTATAATTCGTATATGAGAAAACAAAAATTGATAGAAATTAAAGGGAAACTAAAGTGAGAAGGATTAAGTAAAGGGAGATCCAAAAAAGTGTCGAAATCAGATTGTTTTTCATTAATTTTTAAATTTCTCTTGATTTCTTTATTATAGCAATAAGTACTCAACTTCTTAAGAGAAATACAATTTATTTTATCTTCTGTAACTTCCTGTCACAGATTCCTTTCAAAGTTGTCAAAAATATGTGAAATTACTGCATTTTTTAGTTCTTAATCCACGACATAATCTTCACACATTATTTAGTCGATGAAATGCAACAGGTGAATGTATATGCGCAGGAAAATATTATTTAGGTCTAAAAATATCAAATTTAATTACTTTCTTTTTTTAGGGCAACACTTGAAAAACTAATCTCCGAAACTTATTGGTTCACAACGTAGAATATATTATTAGTTCAGAACGTAACATACAGACATAATAAATAAAGTAACAGAAATTAAAGCAATTTTAGAAAAGATTTCGGCTACCAGGATATTAAAGTAATGGAACAAAGGGTACTTACGTATTTACGCCACCGCAGCTACAGATTTGGCGATTTTTAAGTGCCGCCAATTTGGCGGTTTTTGTACTTACGTATTAACGCCAACGCAGCTACAGTTTTGGCGATTTTTAAGTGCCGCCAATTTGGCGGTTTTTGTACTTACGCCAATCTCTTTATTGGCGCATTACCGCCAATCTGTAGCTGCGGTGGCGTTAATACGTAAGTACCGAACAAAGATATCAAGGGAGGTGGGACACACATATGGTGGCAGATTACTGCTAGAGAGCCCAACGCGAATCTTCCATTGTACGTAAAAGGAAATCATATAAAATCT
>BGPR01006107.1:47688-62109 GCA_013235015.1 Araneus ventricosus | reverse complement strand
AGTTACGTAATACGTTTATAACTGTCGTGAATATAAAGCTTCTAAATTCGTCATTACTAAATTGCCTTCGTGAATATATTTAATTCTATGAGCTCGTAGTTTTTTGTCATTATAATTGCTCGGATTTAATTGATATAATTCTAATATATTATTAATTCGTTTTATGTCGGTTTAATCTGTATATAATTGCTCGTAAATCATCTGTCTAATTCCTAATATATTTAAGTTCGATGCCGAGATATTTTAAATTCGTCATTATATTCTCGAATTATATTTAATCGATTAATCTAATATTGGCCGGATCATATGTTCGTGAATATATTTAAATCATGCGCATAATCTGCCTCGTGAATGAGTATTTTAAGCTGCGGATCATAACTTGCTCGAGAATACTTTAAATCTCGTGTTATATTGCAGTTCGTCCTAAAACATTTATCTATTCTGATAATTGCTCGTGAATATATTTTAAATTTCAAGTCATTATATACTGATTGCCTCGTGAATATATTAAGTCGTGATTATAATTAGCTGAGAATATTTAAACTGGGATTATAATTCTCTAAATATATTTTTAAGTTCGTGATTATAATTGTTTCGTGGATTGTAATTGTCTTCAGAATATATTTAAATCTGTCATAATTGCAAATATATTCATTTAAGCTTCGTGATTATAATTGTCGAGAATATTTAAATCGTGATTATAATCTTCGAGAATATTTTTAAATTGTCATTATAATTGCTCGTGAATATATTTTAAATTGTCAATTATAATTGCTCGTGAAAGCAGTTTTAAGTCCGTGATTTGATAATTGTTCGTAAAATATATTAGCCCTTGACTATATACTGCTCGAGAATATTTAAATTCGTCATTATAATTGCTCGTGAATATATTTAAATTCGTCATTATAATTGCTCGTGAATATATTTTAAGTCAATATTATAAATTGCTGAGAATATAAATTCGTGATTATAATGCTCTCAAATATACTTAAGTTCGTGATTATAATTGTTCGTGAATATATTTAAATTCTTCATTATAATTGGGCTCGTGAACATTTTAAGTTCGTGATCTATAATTGCTCTGAGAATATTTAAACCTCTGATTATAATTGCTCTAAATATATTTAAGTTCGTGCAGATTATAATTGTTCGTGAATATATTTAAAATCTCGTCATTATAATTGCTCGTGAATATATTTAAGTTCTGCATTTAAATTGTTCGAGTAATTTTAAATTCGTGATTATACGATTGCTCGTAAATATATTTAAGTTCGATTAAATATGTTCGTGAAATATTTAAATTGTGATTGTAAATTGGTTCGTAATATATTTAAATCTTCATTATAATTGCTCATGAATATATTTAAATTCGTGATTGTAATTACAGAATATACGTAAATTCGTGATTGTAACTGTCGAAATATTTAAATTCGTGAGTACTTTTCAGCCTATCGCGGAAATTCCTCCCTTTTATTTTTTCTTAGATGCTTCATGGTCTTTATTAGAAAATGTTTTAATATTTCTTCCTCAAAACAGCGCCTTTAAACGGGGTAGGGTCTTAAATTTTTTATCTGCTCTTGTTCTCCTCAACCGAGAATTGCTGATTAGAAAATGTACTATTATTTTCTTCCTGGAAACAATTATCCTTATCTGAGTAATTGTTTGTAAATCAAGAGAAATTAAGAAAATAATAAATAACACTCAACTCATTAAGAAGTCGTTTTCTCGTGAATATAGGAAAGTGAAATAATCAAAACAAATCATTAGAAATATAAAAAATCATTGAGAAAACAGGTAGAAGATTAAAATTTTCAAGACATTTTGAAAAATTTTTTTATCATTAAGGATAGACGGTCAGCTTTGCAACCTCATTTTTACTATATTTTTTTCCTATTCATAGTCTTCTCGATTGACATGGACACTCAATTATTTCAGCAAGAATACTCTTGAGATTATGTTTCTCTGCGTGAATATGAAAGCGAAATAATCAAAAACAAATCATTAGAAATATAAAATTAATATTGAGAAAACAGGTAGGAAGACGTTAAAAATTTTCAAATATTTTGAAAATTTTATCATTATGATAGACGGTATCAGCTTTGAACCCTTTTTTATTTTTTCTTCATATGTCATTCTGACATGGACACCTCAATTATTTCAAGAATACTTCGAGATTATGTTCTCTGCGTGAATATGAAAGCGAAATAATCAAAACAAACATTAGAAATATAAATTAATATTGAGAAACAGGTAGGAACGTTAAAGAAAATTTTCAACATTTTAAAATCATTTTATATTAAGGATAGACGGTCAGCTTTGTAACCTGTTTTTATTATTTTTTCCTAATTCATATGTCCTTCGACATGGACACTCAATTATTTTAGCAATACTTCTGGAGATTAGTTTCTCTGTGAATATGAAAGGAAATAATCAAAAACAAATCAAGAAAGATAAAATTAATTGAGAAAACAAGTAGAACACGTTAACAGTTTTCAACATTTTAAAAATTTTATCATTAAGGATAGACGGTCAGCTTTTGCAACCTGTTTTTACTTATTTTTTCCTTATTCATATGTCATTTGACATGGACACTAATTATTTCAAGAATAGCTTGAGATTATGTTTCTCTGCGTGAATATGAAAGAAAATAATCAAAACAAATCATTAGAAGATAAAATATATTGAGAAAAACAAGTAGGAACAACGTTAACAGTTTTCAACATTTTAAAAATTTTACTACTAAGGATGACGGTCGTTTGCAACTCCGTTTTTATCTTATTTTTTCCTATTCATATGTCATTTTGACATGGACACTCAATATTTCAAGAATACTCTGAGATTATATGTTTCTCTGCGTGAATATGAAAGCGAAATAATCAAAAACAAATCATTGAAAGATAAAATTAATATTGAGAAAACAAGTAGGAACACGTTAAGCAGTTTTCAACATTTTAAAAATTCATTAAGGATAGACGGTCAGCTTTGATAACCTGTTTTATTTATTTTTTCCTTATTCATATGTCATTTCGACATGGACACTCAATTATTCTTAAGAATACTCTTGAGATTATGTTTCTCTGCGTGAATATGAAAGCGAAATAATCAAAACAAATCATTAGAAAGATAAATTAATTGAGAAAAAACAAGTAGGAACACGTTAACAGTTTCAACATTTTAAAAAATTTTATCTATGGATAGACGGTCAGCTTTAACCTGTTTTACTATTTTTTTCCTAATTCATATGTCATTTCGATACGGACACTCAATTATTTCAAGAATACTTCTGAGATTATGTTTCTCTGCGTGAATATGAAATCAAATAATCAAAACGTCATTAGAAAGATAAAATTAATATTGAGAAAACAAGTAGGAAACGTTAACAGTTTTCACATTTTAAAAAATTTATCATTAAGGATAGACGGTCAGCTTTGCAACTCCGTTTTTACTTATTTTTCTCTAATTCATATGTCATTGACATGGACACTCAATTATTTCAAGAATACTTCTGAGATTGATGTTTCTCTGCGTGAATATGAAAGCGAAATAATCAAAACAAATCATTAGAAAGATAAAATTAAATGAGAAACAAGTAGGAACACGTTAACAGTTTTCAACATTTTAAAAAATTTTATCATTAAGGATAGACGGTCAGTCGTAACTGCGTTTTTTACTTATTTTTTCCTTTCTATATGTCATTTCGACATGGACACTCAATTATTTCAAGAATACTTCTGAGATTATGTTTCTCTGCGTGAATATGAAAGCGAAATAATCAAAAAACAACATTAGAAAGATAAATTATATTGAGAAAAACAAGTAGGAACACGTTAACAGTTTTCAACATTTTAAAAAATTTTTATCATTAGATAGACGGTCAGCTTTGCGAACTGTTTTACTTATTTTTCCTTATTCATATGTCATTTTCGACATGGACACTCAATTATTTCAAGAATACTTCTGAGATTATGTTTCTCTGCGTGAATATGAAAGCGAAATAATCAAAAACAAATCATTAGAAAGATAAAATATTATTGAGAAAACAAGTAGGAACACGTTAACAGTTTCAACATTTTAAAAAATTTTATATTAAGGATAGATTCAGTTTTAACCTGTTTTCTTATTTTTTTCCTATTCATATGTCATTTCGACATGGACACTCAATTATTTCAAGAATACTCTGAGATTATGTTTCTCTGCGTGAATATGAAAGGAAATAATCAAAACAAATCATTAGAAAGATAAATTAATATTGAGAAAACAGTAGAAACGTTAAAGTTTTCAACATTTTAAAAAATTTTATATTAAGGATAGAGGTCAGCTTGCAACTCTTTTACTTATTTTTCCTAATTCATATGTCATTTCGACATGGACACTCAATTATCTTAAGAATACTTCTGAGATTATGTTTCTCTGCGTGAATATGAAAGCGAAATAATCAAAACAAATCATTAGAAAGATAAAATTAATATTGAGAAAACAGGTAGAAGACGTTAAAAATTTCAACATTTTAAAAATTTTATCATTAAGGATAGACGGTCAGCTTTAACCCGTTTCTTATTTTTTTCCCAATTATATGTCATTTCGACATGGACACTCAATTACTTTCAAGAATACTTCTGGAGATTATGTTTCCGCGTGAATATGGAAAGAAATAATCAAAAAAATCATTAGAAAAGATAAATTAATATTGAGAAAACAAGAGGGAACACGTTAAAGTTTTCAGATTTTAAAAAATTTTTATCATTAAGGATAGAGTCACTCAACCCGTTTTACTTATTTTTCCTTATTCATATGTCATTCTGACATGGACACTCATATTTCAAGAATACTTTGGAGATTTTGTTTCTCTGCGTGAATATGAAAGAAATAATCAAAACAAATCATTAGAAAGATAAAATTAATATTGAGGAAAACAAGTAGGAAAACGTTAACAGTTTTTCAACATTTTAAAAAATTTTATCATTAAGGATAAGGTCAGCTTTGAACCTGTTTTATCTTATTTTTTTCCTTATTCATATGTCATTTCGACATGGACACTCAATTATTTTAAGAATACTTTGAGATTATGTTTCTCTGCGTGAATATGAAAGCGAAATAATCAAAACAAATCATTAGAAGATAAAATTAATATTGAGAAAACAAGTAGAAAACACGTTAAAGTTTCAACATTTTAAAAAAATTTTATCATTAGATAGAGTCAGCTTTGAACCTGTTTTTACTTATTTTTTTCAATTCATGTCATTTCGCATGGACACTCAATTATTTCAAGAATACTTCTGGAGATTATGTTTCTCTGCGTGAATATGAAGCGAAATATCAAAAAACAAATCATTAGAAAGATAAAATTATTAGAAAACAAGTAGGAACACGTTAATCAGTTTTCAACATTTTAAAATTTTATCATTAGATAGAAGGTCGCTTTGTAACCTCGTTTTACTTATTTTTTTCCTAATTCATATGTCATTTCGACATGGACACTCAATTATTTCAAGAATACTGGAGATTATGTTTCTCTGCGTGAATATGAAAGCGAAATAATCAAAACAAATCATTAGAAAGATAAAATTAATATTGAGAAAACAAGTAGGAAACACGTTAACAGTTTTCAACATTTTGAAAAAATTTTTTATCATTAAGGATAGAGGTCAGCTTTGTAACTGTTTTACTTTATTTTCCTAATCATATGTCATTCAGACATGGTACATTCAATTATTTCAAGAATACTTTGAGATTATGTTTCTGCGTGAATATGAAAGCGAAATAATCAAAATCAAATCATTAGAAAGATAAAATTAATATTGGAAAACAAGTAGAACACGTTACAGTTTTCAACATTTTAAAAAATTTTTAATTACATTGATAGGTCAGCTTTGGAACCTGTTTTACTTTTTTTTTTCCTATTCATATGTCATTCTGATATGGACATTCAATTATTTCAAGAATACTTCTGAGATTTTTCTCTGCGTGAATATGAGCGAAATAATCAAAAACAAATCATTAGAAAGATAAAATTATATTGAGAAAACAAGTAGGAACACGTTAACAGTTTTTCAATATTTTAAAAATTTTTATCATTATGATAGAGTCAGCTTTGCAACCTCGTTTTTACTATTTTTTCCTTATTATATGTCATTCGACATGGACACTCAATTATTTCCCAGAATACTTGAGATTATGCTGCGTGAATATGAAAGCGAAATAATCAAAAAACAAATCATTAGAAAGATAAATAATATTGAGAAAACAAGTGGAAACACGTTAACAGTTTTCAACAGTTTAAAAAAATTTTATCATATGATAGATGTCAGCTTTGGTAACTGCATATTTTTTACTTATTTTTTTCTATTCATAGTCATTTCGATACATGGACACTCAATTATTTCAAGAATACTGAGATTATGTTTCTTGCGTGAATGAAAGGAAATAATCAAAAACAAATCATTAGAAAGATAAAATTAATATTGAGAAAAACAAGTAGAAACACGTTAAAGTTTTCAACATTTTAAAAAATTTTTATATTTATATGATAGATTTGTCATTTGTAACCTTTTTATTTATTTTTTTCTATATAGTCATTTCGACATGGACACTCAATTATTTCAAGAATAGTTCTAGATTATGTTTCTCTGCGTGAATATGAAAGCGAAATAATCAAAAAACAAATCAAGAAGTTAAAATTAATATTGAGAAAACAGTAGGGAACACGTTAAATATTCAAATATTTTAAAATTTTTATCATTAAGGATAGATCGGTCAGCTTTGCAACTCCATTTTTACTATTTTTTCCTTATTCTATATGTCATTTCGACATGGAACTCAATTATTTCAAGAATATCTTGAGATTATGTTTCGCGGAATAGAAAGGAAATAATCAAAAACAAATCATTAGAAGATAAAATTAATATTGAGAAAACAAGTAGGAACACGTTATACACATTTTAAAAATTTTATCATTATGATAGATTCGGTCAGCTTTGCAACTCCGTTTTAGTTATTTTTTTCTTATCTATATGTCATTTCGACATGGACACTCAATTATTTCCAAGAATAGTTCTGAGATTATGTTTTCTCTGCGTGAATATGAAGCGAAATAATCAAAACAAATCATCAGAAGTATAAAATTAATATTGAGAAAAAAGTAGAACACGTTAACAGTTTTCAACATTTTAAAAATTTTTATCATTATGATAGACGGTCAGCTTTTGCAACCATTTTTACTTATTTTTTTCCTTTATTCATATGTCTTGACATGGACACTCAATTATTTCAATACTTGAGATTATGTTTCTCGCGTGAATATGAAAGCGAAATAATCAAAACAAATCATTAGAAATAAAAATTATATTGAGAAAACAGGTAGGAAGACGTTAAAAATTTTCAACATTTTGAAAATTTTATCATTAAGATAGAATCAGCTTTGCAACTCCGTTTTATCTTTATTTTTTCCTAATTCATATGTCATTTCGACATGGACACTCAATTATTTCAAGAATACTTGGAGATTATGTTTCTCTGCGTGGAATATGAAAGGAAATAATCAAAACAAATCATTAGAAAGATAAAATTAATATTGAGAAAACAAGTAGGAACACGTTACAGTTTTCAACATTTTAAAAAATTTTTATCATTAAGGATAGAGTCAGCGGTAACTCGTTTCTACTTTTATTTTTTCCTAATTCATATGTCATTTCGACATGGACACTCAATTATCTTAGAATACTCTGGAGATTATGTTTCTCTGCGTGAATAGAAAGGAAATAATCAAAAAATCATTAGAAAGATAAAATTAATATTGAGAAACAAGTAGGAACACGTTAACAGTTTTCAACATTTTAAAAAAATTTTTATCATTAAGGATAGATTTATAAATGTAACCTGTTTTACTTATTTTTTTCCTTATTCATATGTCATTTCGAATGGACACTCAATTATTTCAAGAATACTCTGAGATTATGTTTCTCGCGTGAATATGAAAGGAAATAATCAAAAACAAATCATTTGAAAGATAAAATAATATTGAGAAAACAAGTAGGAAGCACGAATAGTTTTCAACATTTTAAAAAATTTTTATCATTGGATAGATTTGTCAGCTTCAACTCTGTTTTTACTTTATTTTTTCCTAAATCATATGTCATTTCTGATGACACTCAATTATTTCAAGAATACTTGAGATTATGTTTCTGCGTGAATATAAAGCGAAATAATCAAAAACAAATTAATCATTAGAAAGATAAAATTGAATATTGAGAAAACAAGTAGGAAACGTTAACAGTTTTCAACATTTTAAAAATTTTATCATTAGATAGACGGTCAGCTTGTAACTCCGTTTTTTATTTTTTCCTTATTCATATGTCATTCTGACATGGACACTCAATTATTTCAAGAATAGTTCTGAGATTATGTTTCTTCTGCGTGAATATGAAAGCGAAATAATCAAAAAACAAATCATTAGAAAGATAAAATTTAATTGAGAAAACAAGTAGGAAACGTTAAAGTTTCAATTTTAAAAATTTTTATCATTAAGGATAGACGTCAGCTTTGTCAACCTGTTTTACTTATTTTTTTCCTAATTCATATGTTCTTCGACATGGAACTAATTATTTCAAGAATACTTCTGAGATTGTTTCTCTGCGTAATATGAAAGCGAAATAATCAAAAACAAACTCATTAGAAAGATAAAATTAATATTGAGAAAACAGGTAGGAAGACGTTAAAAATTTTCAACATTTTGAAAATTTTATCATTATGATAGATGGTCAGCTTTTGTAACCTCGTTTTATATTTTTTTCCTAATTCATATGTCATTCTCGATATGGACACTCAATTATTTCAAGAATACTTGAGATTATGTTCTCTGCGTGAATATGAAAGCGAAATAATCAAAAACAAATCATTAGAAAGATAAAATTAATATTGAGAAAACAAGTAGGAAACGTTAAGTTTCTAACATTTTAAAAATTTTATCATTAAGATAGGTCATTTGTAACTCCAGTTTTTACTTATTTTTTCCTTATCTATATGTCATTCCTGACATGGACACTCAATTATTTCAAGAATAGTCTGGAGATTATGTTTCTCTGCGTGAATATGAAAGAAATAATCAAAAAAAAAAATCATCAGAAGTATAAAATTAATATTGAGAAAACAAGTAGGAACACGTGTAACAGTTTTCAACATTTTAAAATTTTTTATCATTAGATAGATGTCAGCTTTGTAACTCATTTTACTTATTTTTTTCTATTCATATGTCATTTTGACATGAATTCCAATATCTAAGATACTGGAATTTTTCTCTGCGTGAATATGAGGAAATAATCAAAACAAAATCATTAGGAAAAATAAATATTAATTGAGAAAACATTAGAGACAAGAAAAAATTTTGAAATTTTGAAAATTTTTTTATCATTATGATGAGGTCTTGCACCTGCTTTTACTTTTTTTTTTCCTAATTATTCAATTTTATATGGACACTCAATTATTTCAAGAATACTTGAGATTATGTTTCTCTGCGTGAATGAAAGCGAAATAACAAAAAACAATATTAGAAAGATAAAATTAATATTGAGAAAACAAGTAGGAACAGTTAACAGTTTTCAACATTTTAAAAAAATTTTATCATTATAGGATAGATTTGTCATTTTGAACCTGTTTTACTTATTTTTTTCCTTAATCTTATGTCATTTCGACATGGACCAATTATTTCAAGAATACTTCCTGAGATCTATGTTTCTCTCTGCGGAATATGAAAGCGAAATAATAAAACAAATATAGAAAGATAAAATTAATATTGAGAAAACAAGTAGGAACACGTTAACAGTTTCAACATTTAAAAAATTTTTATCATTAAGGATATTTGTCAGTGTAACTCAGTTTTACTTATTTTTTCCTTATTCATATCATTTCGACATGGACACTCAATTATTTCAAGAATACTCTGAGATTATGTTTCTCTGCGGAATATGAAAGGAATAATCAAAACAAATCATTAGAAGATAAATTAATATTGAGAAAACAAGTAGGTATTAGATAGTTTCTACATTTTAAAAATTTTATCATTAAGGATAGATTGTCAGTCTTTGTCAACCTGTTTTACTTATTTTTTTCCCTAATTCATATGTCATTCTAGACATGGAACTAATATTAATACTTGAGATTATGTTTCTCTCAGTGTGAATAAGTATGAAAGAAATAATCAAAAACAACATTAGAAAGATAAAATTATATTGAAAGAAACAAGTAGGAAACGTTAATAGTTTTCAACATTTTAAAAAATTTTTATCATTAAGATATAGTACTTTGGTAAGCTCGTTTTTACTTATTTTTTCCTAATCTATGTCATTTCGATACGGAGAACTCAATTATTTCAAGAATACTTGAGATTATGTTTCTCTGCGTGAATGAAACGAAATAATCAAAACAAATCCATTAAAGATGTAAAATTAATATTGAGAAAACAAGTGAGGAACATCATTGCTAACAGCTTTTCAAGATATTTTAAAAAATTTTATCATTAAGGATAACTGTCAGCTTTGGTAACCTGTTTTCTGCTTATTTTTCCTATTCATATGTCATTTCGACATGTTTTGACACTAATTATTTCAAGAATACAATTTGGAGATTATGTTCTCGCGTGAATATGGAAAAGCGAAATAATCAAAAAAACAACATCATTAGAGTAAAAATATTGAGAAAACAGGTGAGAAGACGTTAAAATTTAGCTAAATTTTGAAAATAATTTTATCAGTATGATATGTACAGTTCTTTGTGAACCTGTTTTTACTTTATTTTTTTCCTAATTCATGTCATTCGGGATGACTCTTAATTATTTCAAGAATACTTCTGGAGATTATGTTTCTCTGTGAAATATGAAAGCGAAATAATCAAAAAACAAATCATTAGAAAGATAAAATTAATATTGAGAAAAACAGGAGATTTAAAAATTTTCAACATTTTGAAAATTTTTTTTATCACTAGGATAGACCTTCAGCTTTGTACCTGTTTTACTTATTTTTTTCCTAATTGATATGTCATTTCGACAGGACACTCAATTATTCAGGATAGTTCTGAGATTATGTCTGCAGTGAATATGAAAGCGTTAAATAATTCAAAAAAAAATGTCATAGAAGTATAAAATTAATATTGAGAAAACAAGTAGGGAATAACACAGTGCTTTCAACATTTTAAAAAAAATTTTTGTCATTATGGATACGATGTCACTTGGTAACTCCAGTTTTACATTATTTTTCCTTATTCATATGTCATTTTTTCGACATGGACAACTCAATTATTTTAGAATACGTTCTGAGATTGTTTCTTGTCGGAATATGGAGTTAAGCAAATAATAAACAAATCATAGAAGTATAAAATAATATTGAGAAAAGATAAGTAGGAACGTTGAATTTTGCCATTTTGAAAATATTTTTATCATTTTGATAGATGGTCAGTTTTGAACCCTTTTACTTTATTTTTTTCCCTAATTCATATGTCATTTTGACATGGACACTAATTATTTCAAGTATTATCTGAGATCTATGTTTCTCTGCGGAATATGAAAGCGAAAATAATAAAAGCCCAAATCATTAGAAATAGCTCAATAATATTGAGAAACAAGTAGGAGAGTTGACGTTAACAAAATTTCTAATATTTTAAAAATTTTTTACTATTAATGATAGATTTGGTCAGCTTTTGTAACCTGTTTGTCATATTATTTTTCTAATTCATATGTCATTCTGATCATGGACACTGTACACTTATTTCAATGAATACTTCTGAGATTATGTTTCTCCGCGTGAACTGAAAAGCGAAATAATAAAAACAAATCATTAGAAAGATAATTAATATTGAGAAACAAGTAGAATCACGTTACAGTTTTCACATTTTAAAAATAATTTTATTATAAGATAGACGGTCAGCTTTGCACCCTGGATTTTGTTACTTATTTTTTTCCTACCATTATATGTCATTGACATGGATTACACCAATTATTTCGAGAATACTCTGGAGATTATGTTTTCTCTGTGTGAATATGAAAGCGAAATAATCAAAAAACAAATCATTAGAAAGATAAAATTATATTAGAAAACAAGTAGGAACACGTTAACAGTTTTCAACATTTTAAAAAATTTTATCCTATGATAGATGTCAGCTTTGGAACCTGTTTTTACTATTTTTTCCTATATTCATATGTCATTCGACATGGGACACTCATCCTATTTCAAGAATACTTGAGATTATGTTTTCTGTCGTGATAATATGAAAGCAAATAATCAAAAATAAATCATTGGAAAGATAAAATTAATATTGAAAAATCAAGTGGAAACTACGTTAAGTTTTCAACATTTTAAAAATTTTTATCATTAGGATAGATTGGTCACTTTGTCAATCTGTTTTACTTATTTTTCCTATATCATCCATGTGCATTTATATGTCGACACTACATGTACTTTCAAGAATAGTTACTTTGAGATTATGTTTCTCTGTGGAATATGAAAAGCGAAATAATCAAAACAAAATCATTAGAAAGATAAAATTAATATTGAGAAACAAGTAGAACACTTACAAAGCTCCTCAAATTTTAAATTTAATAAGGATAGAGGCAGCTTGGCAATAAGTTTTCAATGCCAATTTTACTATTTATATTCGACTTGTTAAAAGAGTCATATAGAGATACAAGTATATGATTTTGTAGATACCAGCTTTTGTACCTGTTCTTTTATTTTTTGTTTTTTCTCATTCATATGTCATTTCGAGATGAACTCAATTATTCAAGCAATAGTTCTGGAGATTATGTTTCTCTGCTGATAAGGAAAGCGAAGATAACTAAAAACAAAATCATTAGAGAAAGATAAAATTAATATTGAGAAAACAAGTAGAACCATAGTTTAACAGTTTTCAAATGATTAAAAAATTTTTTTCATTAAGAGTAGCATTTGTCACGGTCCTGTTTCTTCATTTTTCCTAATCATATGCCTTTTGACATGGGACAACTTCAACTAAGTTTCAGAATACTTGAGATTGTGCTTCTCTGCGTGAATATGAAAGCGAAATAATCAAAACAAATCATTAGAAAGATAAACATATTGAGAAAATAGAGATTTAAAATTTTCAACATTTTGAAAATTTTTTTACATATAGGACAGTCAGCTTGCAACTCCATGCCTTATTTTTTTTCACTCATTCATATGTCATTTCGACATGGACACTCAATTATTTCAAGAATACTTCTGGAGATTATGTTTCTCTGCGTGAATATGAAAGCGAAATAATCAAAAACAAATCATTAGAAAGATAAAATTAATATTGAGAAAACAAGTAGGAACACGTTAACAGTTTTCAACATTTTAAAAAATTTTTATCATTAAGGATAGACGGTCAGCTTTGCAACTCCGTTTTTACTTATTTTTTTCCTTATTCATATGTCATTTCGACATGGACACTCAATTATTTCAAGAATACTTCTGGAGATTATGTTTTCCCTTTTGGTATCTGTGCTAGTTGACACTTCGTATGCAGGATTTATACTGATAGCTTCTTCCCTTCCTCTCCTTGAATGGCGCAGTTTTTCTGAAGAAAACGTTGTGCATTGCTAGTTCAGCAACAATCTTGCTGTTGCTTCATCCAGAATTAAAATGCTATTAAGAACAATTCCACCCATCTAAATCTTTTTTCCCAATAGTTTTTAAATATTTCTTCTCCTTTTTCTCATGTTTTTTTTTTCTTTTTAAAGTTCCACCCCAGTCCCCCCCATTCCAAACTGATCAGGAGCGATTTCCGCTCTGGGAACGGGTATATGACGTGGCGTAGTTGTAGTAGAATACTTCTGGAAAACAGTTCCACATGTTTCTACATGAGGTGAAATTTGGTTGAACGACATCAGGCTTTCGCAATAAAACTGCGATTATAAGATGTAAATTAAAAACGTCTTTTAACCCCTTAACGGCCAATGAAATCTTAAGTTGGTCATTCATAAGCACTCCACTTCACGCCATTCCATATTTTAGCCCATCCATTTAGGCAGTCACGCTGTTCCACGCAATGCAAATCTCGATCCGCTACTGTCCTACTTCTCCAACCCCGCCTTCTCCTATTTCCTCTAGAGCGAGAGAGCCTCCCCACGCATCTTCACCGGTCGCATTTCAGCATTTAAGGCCGGCAGTCCTAATTGAGCGTTTGGATTTCAAGAGAGGCCGAAAATTCAATCTTTCGACCACACCGCTCCAATTCTCATCAGATTTTCGCATTACGACCGGTTTTGGTGTGGAGCGGATCGCTCGTGAATGTCCACCTATAAAGTCACATCCCTCGCCCCTAATTTAAGAAACGGGCATATTCTAGGCAAATCGGTACTTACATATTAACGCCACCGAAGCTACAGATTTGGCGGTTTTTAAGTGCCGCCAATTTGGCGGTTTTTGTGCTTAC
>BGPR01006107.1:28697-39762 GCA_013235015.1 Araneus ventricosus | reverse complement strand
ATCTTTATCACACTTCGCATACTGGAAAGGAGGACATTTTCACAATTTTTGAACGGGGCAAAACGACGCATGAGATCTGATGACGCATGACATGATTTCATCATCGCTTAAATTAGCACCAGACAATTTGTCTTCTATTAATTCTTCAATTGTGAATAATCTCGAAGTTATGATATCTTTATCACATACCAGAAGAGAAAATTTTCACTTTTGAGAACGAGGTTAAACGACGTATATCCGATGCTTTTTGTCGCTTAAACGAGGTACTTTATTATCACAATTCTTTCGAATGAATCGGGACTGTAATGAAACGACGTATAAATGAGAAACTTAGAAAAGGTGCTTTACTATATAGGCCCTTGGAAATGGACACACAGACACCACAGGGCGTATATGTATATGCCTGTGGCAGTCAAGAGGTTAACTTTAATTCCACATGACCACAGAAAGAAATATCGACAATTGTTACCAAAAAAGAATTTTTCTATTGATTCCATATAGTTGCAGCCCTGCAGCTCCAGTAGACGAGCTGCCACTGTAATTTATTCAATTTAATATTTTATTTTGGTTTCATAATTTTTCATGTGTTTTTTCGCAGTGATGATTACTCCTCGAGACAACGTTAGACGTGGGATCACAGTTCATGGAAAGGATTACAACCTTCAAAACCTTCATTTCCATTGGGGCTCGGAAAAATATCCTGGAGGGGAACACACGTTGAACGGACGCCGATTTGAGATGGAGGTAGCGTAAATAATTTTCAATAACTTTCATTTTTCAATTGCTCAAGTTAGTATTAAGTCTCGATTTGCTGTGGTTCGCCTACTCAAAACAAATACTATTGCAAGATGTTTCCTACAAGTTGAAATACAGTATACTCTCTATTATCCGTGCGCGGATTATCCGGTTTGCGGATTATCCGTGCTCATTCCGGACTCGCAAAAAAATTTAAAGAGAAACATTTTCACACTTATCATGCATGTAAAATCGATGTTGATGTTCGATCGAGAGATTCATTCCGTGAAACTAGAGAGCCGTGACGCCGGAGGCTAAAGAAAAAAAATTTTTCTTCCTCCACGTGCAATCTTTACCGGTTCAACCCCTAATTTTCCAAGAAATGAATCATCCACTTCCTGCTAGCTCATTCTTGTACGAACATGCTTCTCCCCGACACGTCATTCTTTAACTTCTTCGTCTTCTCTCAGTTTCGGACGTGTTCCTTCAGTTTTTGGGTCTTGTTTATCGTCAGTTAGTAGTATGAAATTTTTCACTGGTGAAAATGAGTGGTGTGAAACGAAACGTTTTAAATGTTAAACAAAAATTAGAAATCCTTCAAAAACTTGATAATGAGAATCGGCTGGTATTGATGCAGAAGATGTACTAAATGAGGGAAATACAATTTCTCATTCTGCTGCTCTACAGTCTGTGGAAATTTATTAGATTATATGAGACAAAGAAGAGTTGATTACGGTGACATTACTGCGGTTCGTAAAAGATGTGTCGATATACGACAAGAGATGAACAAACAGTAGAAGCAAAGACGCATAACAAATTTTTTAAAGCAGTAAATGTTAAAAGGAAAATTTCTAGTTTGATGTTATACAGCATGCAAATGTAAGTAATTTTTATATTTTTGTACTGATGTTGATTTTTCTTTAATAAAAAAGGATTTTTCGGATTATCCGTTTTTTTCTATTGTCCGTGCGATCCCTCCCGGTGATTAACCCGGATAATCGGGAGTGCACTGTAAATCCTTTCATCTCAATCAAACACCTTTTGAATTTTAAAAAAACTATAATAAATACTTAATTGATGTAAGATTTAAATGTCTTGCGAAATTCTGAAAATATGCTTCGACTATTTATTCTACGTTTTTAAGTTACGATAATTTATTTCATAAAATACACTGGTAAAATACATATACTAATAAAAATAGACGATATTTACAGAAATTACAATAGAAATCATGATTTCAGTGATAAATCTCACAACAAAGTGCAAGGTACCGTCCTATTATTCATCATATTCATGCACCAAATACAATACACTGTCATATTCTTTACAACAAATTTGAGCTGTTGCTTTTTTGCCATTTTTAGTGTTGTTAGAGCAACAACAGCACACAGCCTACTAGGTTCTCTTTCTATGAGATAAGGATTTGCATGGCTTTAAAAACTCAGTTTCTTTTCGGACTGGTTTTTCATTTCACTCCAATTGCCAATGCTATAATATCTTTATAGCTTGTCTTTTTTTATAATAACTGCATTTATTTACTTATTCTTTTACTTAATTACACATTTAGACCTTTTTTTTTTTTACTATACTTTTTCCTTTTTTATGCAGGTTGTGATATTCGTAACGAATAAAAATATATATATTTGCAGAATTATTAAAATATTTAAAAAAAGAAATTAATTAGACAAAAAATCGTTTGGTCATAAAAGAAATTAATTTAAAAATATCGTTTGGCTGTAAAAGAAATTAATTAAAAAAATCGTTTGGCATTAATTCTTTTCTAAAGATTATTCAAATAGTTTGGCAACGATATATTGTCTTTTGCTAACGTTGCCTAGCAACGGAGAATAAGAAGTGGATTGAAGATGGAATTCGATGTCAGTGAGTGATGTAAATGTAAGTGTTTGTTTTACATGTTTGTACTGTGGAAGACGTCCAATAAACACATTATTTTTGATAAAGAAGGCTCCACGATTATTCATGCTATGCTGAAATACATCACAATATATTTGTTTTTTGTTTTTTCTGTTTGTTTCAAATTCTCTGATTCAGATAAATTCCTTTGAATTTTTTACCTGAATTTATTCATACAAAATTCTTTATTTAAATAGTTACAATGAATATTAGTTTTCATTGGTTCCTAAATTAGTTTTTAGTAAGAGAACTGTAGTTAATTTCTCTTATGTTAGCTATTTTGTTAAATTTTCGTATTACTTATCTCAAAAATTAAGCACTGAATAAAAGGGAAAAGCTTTTAAATAGAAGGAAGAGCAAATAGTCGTCATTCAGGCAGAAGTCACTAAGTCCAAAGCTATGGGTTCAAAATGTACTCAGTTTAAACTAATTATTTTTGAGTCATTACGATAACTAGTAAAAATTATTTTGCGGGTTTCTAGCTCCAATGGTTTATTACTGATGTTTAGAAAGCAGGTTTATGTCACGAAATAATTAATTACAAATTGTAATTGACTGCAGTAGTCCGTCAAAAAGTCCTCGTGGACTTAGTGACTTCTGTCTCAACGGCGACGAAATGGTCTTGAACGCCGAAATCACGGGATAAACAAATTTTGCTGCGTTCAAGTTGACGCTGAAATAGCGGGATTAGCACTCAAAGGGGTTAATCGCATTAATTTCTTTTAAAACTACCAGTTTATTAGAGGATGAAATGAATGACAATTAACATTTTAAAAAATTAATCTATAAGTCTTTTAAGTATCGCTGCAGAGGGTTATCAACGACATACAGTTAAAGAGAGTTATTATACATTTGATAGTTTATTTTAAAAGCATGTTTTCAAAATCTATCACATGGATTACAATTCTATGCCGAAAACAGTTGAAATGGAAAATGAAAAATTATTTGTTAATTTACTGCCAGAAGATGGCGACCGTGAGAAATCGAAATTCCAATGAGTCATGTTTCGGAAAAGAAATCATACATGTTTCTTTCAGTGTTAGTTATGGAGAATTACAAAATATTTTCAATTTACTACAAATATATGGCAACAGAAAAAAAGCGATCTGTATTTCTAATTTGTCCAAATTATCTATTCACGTTTGTTAAGAAAGAAATCATGCAAACTTCGGGAAAATTTACCCAAGTGTGCTTTGTCACTTGGGTAAATGAAGCGTTCTGAAGCGTTTTTGTGCCAAATTTAGCGCCTCTTACTAATAAATTACTTAAAATAATTGTATTTATTGATATTTATACTATTAGTATTCTGTGAAATGCGGCAAGTGCATATTAATTTATTAATTTTATTCTAACTTTCTAATAGTCTTTTATGTTTAAAACACTGATATATTTTATGTTTAAAACACTGAGCCGATTTCTGCCAATTTTATTGCTATTTCAAACGATGTATTAATTTTTTGTAGTTTTAATCTAGATAAAATTGTCTTTTGTAATAAAATCATATTTGTTTCAATTTACTTCAATTTTATTTCATTTCTTTCAGCACATTAAAATTTTATTAAGTTTCACAAAGTCATTTTTTTATTTTAAAATATTCAGAAACAAGGTTTCCATTCAACACTTTTGGTATTAAAATGTTGTTTGCCTTTGCATTCCTTCTATAGATAAAAGCTCCCATTTTTTCCTAATGCAAAAAGGCACTGAGACATGATGCCAGACAAGTAGAAATCATTTTTATCTGCTTCTTGAAAGTCCTTTCTTTTGCCCATTTTATATCTATAAATTATGTTTTTTCTCTAGGCTCATTTTGTGCACAGGAGTTCAGATAACAAAACTGCCGTGGTAGGACTCCTTGTGCAGGTAAGATCATTTTTCTGTGACAATCTTCTTTAGTGCTCATGGTAGACAATTTTTTACACGTAGACTTAGTCTCTCCATAGTGGCCTAATGGTGCGTCGGAAAAGGAAAAAATTATGACGCTTTTCGTGGTATTTTTGAACGCTTACAGCTCCGCAACCAAATAACATAGAGAGTTCGTTGCAGTTTCATTTAACAGAGAAAGGTAGACATTGAAGATTGCAAAAATAATTTTAAAATTTGTGATTATATTTTAGTCACAGTCAAGTTGCAAAGTTGGTGAATATCAGGAAGAATTTTGATGACGTCACAGCGACCGATGCGCGCTCACGCATCAGTTGTGAGCGGTATATTAACTGGATTTTAACAAATTAATAATAAATTCATTCAGATTAATTCATTTAACATAGAGGTCATAGAGCATAAGTAATAGGTCAAAGTCACATAGAGCTACTTTAGTCACAGAAAGTCACAGTTGAGTAATCGATTAATTAACTGCACTTAATTAATTATTATTAACAATTGTTGATCTAATTGAGCTGTTCTTTTCATCGATTTAATTAGGTTGAGTTGGTTTTAGTTTCATTTAGCAGAAAAAGGTCATAGAGCATAGGCCAGTGGTGAAAGTCACATAGAGCTACTTTAGTCAGATAGAGCAACTTTAGTCACAGAAAGTCACAGTTGAGTAAGGCAAGTAAGTCCTCGCCCCTCAATCCCAGCGGCCGTTTCGCAGAGACAGTCTCCCGTCGAATTTCTTCTTGTACATGGTATGCATACCACCGAGTTTTATAGTACCTATGACATTTAGATTTTTCTTTGTAGGCCTCTAAACAAGAAATTCTATACACCCTCCAGTAAAATCCAAAAAATATTCTTCACAATAGTCCAATTATAATTATAGAAATATTCAGGAACTCATGCGGCTATTTTATCACTACAATTGTGTTGCGATTTTCAGAAATCGTTTTTGCTTAGCATTTGCACGTGTCAAGGTTTAACCAAATGCGAATTTTTTCTTTAATTATCTGTAATTCATACCTCTATTTATTTACATTTTGTCACCTAACGAATGGCAATAAAGGTAAGACCGCCTGTCAGTTTTTGCAATCTCTTCAATGTCATCTGCTTTTCTTCACACTGTATTCAGATTTAAATCTAACGTCACTAGCAATGACCTATTTAAAGTCTGAATTTTAAATTATCTTTATTTTTGGAATAACACAGGTGGTAAGCAAATTTTCACATTTAGTCTTTCATAAATATATAATGACCTCATTTCTTTTCACTCTGATATCTACCTATCATTCTTAATCTTATTTGTTACTAGCCGATCACCAGACGTTACTCGGGTTTTTTTCGTACCAAAGCCTTGTGGGAAATTGAAAAGGAGCAATCTCTATATATGAAGCAGTGTGTGATTGTGTTCCTTATACAAATCTACAGATTTGCTAATCATGATACAATTTGGCACATGTGCTCTTCAAGTCAAGAGGAAGAACACTGTCAACTTTTCAAATGATAAATATTTGAAATTTCAGTTAATTAAAAATTATACAAGTGTTTGGCGTCTTTCCGCGGTATGATCTCACAAAAACGATTTTTACACCATCTTAATGTTCAAAAAATCAACTTTTAGTCACACCAATTTTATTGCTAACGAGAGAGGCAACAAAAAGATTACGCAGTTATGCTTCCGCTTTCATGATTACTGACTCTTCAGCTTTTAATCGTTCTTTGAAAGATGTATTTTTGGAGAAATTAAAACGACTTATTTTTGAAGTGAAAGAAAATTCTCTTGTCGTTTATATACACTTCAGTGCGTTCATCCATCCAACTGAATGGACTACCCTTGAGGTTATGACACAAAGGGTGTGGAGTTGCGTCATGTCATGCCTCAAAGAGAGAAGCAGTTGTCACATGATACAAAAAGAAGAGAGGTAAAAACATTCTATCTTACTCAATCTGCCAGCGAATCATGTCTGTGTGTCTGTCTGTGAACACGATAACTCGAAAACTATTAGAGCTACGGGGATGAAATTTGGTATGTGGTCTTTAAACATGATTTGTAGGTTTCTGTCAAATTTTGGACAAAATCCGTCACCGGGAAGTCTGCCTGTCTGTCTGTCCGCGGTCATGCGAACACTCTAACTCAAAAACTTGAATAGCTAGATGGATAAAATTTGCTACACGGTTTTATCGTCATGAATGTAGGTCCGTATAAAAGTTTGGGCCAAATCCGTCAAAGGGTTGACTGTCTGTCGGTCTGTATAATTTACTTTTGAAAAGAATCCATCATCTCCACGCGCATGCGTACTGGAAGCAATCTTCTGTGCACGCGAAGGCTATGGAGCGAATTACGTCATTTTGTCCAGTCGGAAAATCGGTACGCATCTCTTTGAGTTTGATTCTTTACCTAGATATTTTTCAATCACTATAATGAAAAACCTTCTGATAGTCATAGGATTCGGGGTAATAGTAGGTTCGCATTTTTTTATCCACGCGGGGGGAGGGGAAACAGCACCTTTCTGGGGAAGCATATGAGAAAGTTTAGGGGAGAACATTCCCGCTTGTTTTATGAATAAAGCTTTTAAACTTTCTGCCCACCTCGTGCTTCTTCTCTGCTTCGCGTTCCTTCAAAGACTCCTTTCAACAGCATCCGTTGATGTTCGCACTGCTTCAACGGATTATTTTGTCACATTCCAGATGGTGAAAAGAGACAACGGGGCGTTCAAGCCAATCGTCGAAGTTCTATCCGATGTTCTTTACAAAGACGAGACCACACGATTGAAATCATCCCTCAAATTGAACCAACTTCTGCCCAAAATTCCTGCCTCTTATTACGGTTACACTGGATCTCTTACAGTGCCCATGTGTACAGAAGGAGTCGCTTGGTTTGTTCTGAAGAACAAACAGACGATTGGTTGGAAGCAAGTATGTATGTTTGTGAATAAATTTCAAAGTTGCCGTGATTTAAAACAAATATGACATACGGCATACTCGTTGCCGTGATTGGTCCATAACCAATGTCTTTGCTGCTCAACTAGTATAAGAACATGAGACAAAAAGTAGTTTGTCACGTATTGTATATGTGTAAACATTTTACACTTTCAAAATAAAATAAAATTTTCGTCTTTCTGCCGAATTTTAAGTATCGCAGTTATTGAATCAGCAGTTTGGAAAAGAGAACGAATCCAAAAAGTGTTCTGTCGGAGGAATTAAAAAAAAGCCTTCCAATTTTTAATTACTTATTGTATTTTAATCAGTATTTCATATGAGATTCTTTACAACGATGGTTTATAAAGTGATTTTCGTTCCTTTTCTACTGTTAAAGTTGAGTGTCTATATGTTAACGCTCGATATCTGCGTTTCGACTTTTTGCACTTGTCCACTTCTTCAAACTGTTGACTCAATTTAATTGCGCAACTCTTTGCGCATCCTGCATTTGCTGCTTATGGTGTTATGCATCAACACAGCGGAACAAAATGCTTATTTAAATTATAAATGGCACGTGCGTTAAATACCATATAGAGATGCACATATCAAGAAGTCACGTGAATTCAATTCCATGATACATTTAGGATATTTTTTTACTTACTACCCACCTTCGAGTAACAAATGGTTCTCTCATCATATTAGTAAAATAGTTGTAAAATTGTTATATATAAATAATATATTCAGTAGGGAAGATTATTTTGCAGTAGTTGAGAGGATTGGTGTAAGATCTGTGCTAGAAAGGGAATCCCCAAAACATATTAAAAAAGGGTTTTCAAAACTAATTTTCTTTCAATGAATAAACAAACCGAATCGGGAAGGTTTCACAGTTGATTTTCAAATAATAGGGGAAAAAATATTGGACTGAAATTAACTTACAAAACAATGAAACTGAGATGCATTTAATTACACGAAAAGAACGTAAAATCGCAAATTTAATTCAAGAATTATTTTTTTAATTTGTTAAATTAAAAATAATGAATCACTGTAGTAAAATTAGCATCATTTAAGAAATAATCTGTTTTAAAATCGGTATACAAAAATTAGGGACCAATTTTATATTATTTTTGACAGAGGGAAAACAACCAATTAAAAAATTTGAAGAAAAAATGAAATCGGTTTGATTTTCACTGCAACAATGAAAAGTTGCAAATCCTATTT
This sequence comes from Araneus ventricosus, assembly GCA_013235015.1. Taxonomy (NCBI): domain Eukaryota; kingdom Metazoa; phylum Arthropoda; class Arachnida; order Araneae; family Araneidae; genus Araneus; species Araneus ventricosus. The sequence continues at coordinate 31,104 of BGPR01006107.1, read as the reverse complement.
AAAAACATTTTAAATTTTTTTAAATTAGAGGGAAATTGCGTGACGTCCAAATTCATATAATTGAAAAGATACGTTTTTGAATTTTAAGACAATGTACAAATCTTTATTTGGGCAATAATATTTTAGGAGGCTATCGTGGAAATACACCAAAATTTTGCTTAGTTTTTAACTAATTAAAAGTCTAATCGAAATTTCGAAAGAAATAGTATTATTACCTTTTCCCTTGACATTCGCATTCTCATCTCCCACCTTGCCATGAGGCGGCAGGTAGAGTTCTTCCATGCAAGATGCTAAGATGGAGCGAAGGTAATAATGAGCGCGCACTATTGGTCAAGGTAAGTGTGGAAAAGTTCTCTATTTCGCACAAGATTATCAGGAGAATTCTTAACTTATTTTGACTTAAAAAATGTAATAATTGATAAAGTACTTATCTACGTTCCAAATGATGACATCTAGTATTTTCAACATCTTTATTTCCTTGTCGACTAGGAGATCATACTAGCAGCAGATAATGGTACATTAATCAATCCTAAATATTCATGTTAATATAATGTGCCTCTCTTCGGCATTCAACCGAGTGCACATGAGTTCCCCCGCTCCACAAGCATGTGTCCTAAAAAATGCGTGACACCTCACAGTGGGAGCGTCGCTGATAGAACTAACCTTTCTCGCCAACAGCAAGAAGTCAACTTGCAAGAAAAGGTTAAAGGTTGAAGGAGGGTCCTCCCCCATCCGGCCAGGCCCTCACAGGGTTCAACGGACCGACCTCCCTTACTTTTGTGGGGAGTTCGTAACAGTAAGAGTGCATTTTTCAATTCCGTCGCAGAGAGGGCAGCAACGCAGTATGAGCCAACTGACCTCAGTGAAGTATGAGCCAACTGACCTCAGTGAAGTATGAGCCTCTGTGGTTGGATCTACAGCAGTACAGCAGACGGTGTTGGCCATCTCGCCTAAGCAGAGTATGAGCCTTCACGACTGGGTTAGATTTCCCTCATCTGCAATGAGATGCTGCTTGTGATCATCAGCTACACATAATCCAGATGTGCCTGTCACTGAACGTGTCCCTCTTCTCGCCAAGTATTCTTGTGTACATGGCAACTTTTGATACGAGATGTATCGTTATGCAGATTCTTTTTGTTTAAATGTTTTAATGTGCTAATTGACGAGTTCATTTTCGCACAACATACCTTGTTAAAATATGAAATAAATGTTTATTGATGAACCTGTTTGCCTGGAGTATCATTTGCAGCTTTCTGATCTGAGACAATGATGAAGTAGGGCATTTTGAGGTATCCTCCAGCCCCTTCATATTCCACCTTCCAATGTATAGTTCTGCCAAATTTGGTGTTTCTTGGGCCTAAATCTGCAGTTTAAAGCGTCATAGACTGTCTCTTACACACATTTCATTATTAGCAGAGAAAGTTCTCATCCGACAACAAATGATATAATAAATAATATTTATGCTAATAATATTTTGACTATTTTTTATGATTTCTAATGGAATTTCTGTGTTTCAGCTCAACTCCTTCTTGAAAGTTTATTCAGTCAAAAAGGAAGCCCGAAGCAGCGAATGTCTGCTTGCGCCGAACAACAGAATTCTTCAGAATTTGAACGGCCGGATCATCTATGCATCCCCATAAATACACAAATTATTATTTTTTTTTCATTTTTTTTAATCGTTCAATGAACTGAATGATAATTTTCTGTTTTTTCATGTACGTTAAAATGAAAATGTCGTTCGTAACCAATAATCCATATACTGTATTGTGATTTTCATGTATAAGTAAATAAATATGCAAATTAAATTTATGGTATTCGTTTCTGTTTCCAAAAGAAGATCAACTTTATATGATTGCTTCTAACACATTTAAGGATTCAAAAACATTTAAGTTTATGGTTTCTTTTTCTTTTATTATTTCATATGAGGGCAAAAGATTGCTGCCTACTTCTTGAAATAACTAATACTTATATAATAATATAGAACCCCACTTACACTTCCTTAACATCAGAACGACGGCAGCTATAGTCATGAAAGTGGTGCTAGGTAGAGCAAAACGGCTATGCGCTACCCCATAAGGCCGCTTACAGGGCCATAGCTTAGGACGCTATTAGCCGAGAGCGATTAGTGGAGCAAATGGCTGCACAATTGGTTGTTCCGTCAGTTGCTGGAGTATTTTAAACCCAGCGACCGGTGGCACAACTTTTAAATAATAGTTAAATTTTGCCGGGAAACAATCATTTGAGAGAATGGCGTCCAAGGAAGAATATTTTCTCCTTGATCTTCTATTAAAAAAGAAAACGAGAAGGGTGAGGAAAATGCGAAAACAACCCAAAATTGGTTGCTTGGCCAGTTGTTGGAATATTTTAAAACCCGGCGACCGGTGGCGCAACTTTTAAATAATTGATA
>BGPR01006107.1:0-16854 GCA_013235015.1 Araneus ventricosus | reverse complement strand
CCCCAAAAAATACCAAAAACATGCTTACGTAATATTTAAACGGCCCCATTCTTATATACCTTTAAAAACGAACCTTCTCGAAAAAGGAAATATCTCGAACTTTTTAAGCATAACGGTTTGCTGATTATTGACATCTAGAATGTTCTAGAGGTAATGAGAACAGATTTCAGTAAATTATCCCTAAAAGAAATTCAGCTCATAGCTTGCAAAGAGGGTAAAATCCAACTGAGATAAGGCTGTATAGATAGATCATTATTTTTCAGAAAACAAGAATGAAAGTGAAAAATAAAATGAAAAAGTGATGAAAATTAAGAAGGAAAATGGAGTGAAAGTGAACGTGTGTTGAACAACATCATAGGGATCTAATGGAAGAAATAAGTACCTTAAATTACTAAAAATCAGCTAGTATCATCAGATGTGTTTAAATTTCTAAATGTGATTCTTAAGAAAAAAAAATCAAGTTCAATCTAGAATATTCCTCCGGGTCTCGTATTTCTTTTTGCGCAACACATTCTTATGGAATGATGCGAATTCGTTTCCGTTTCCTGCGTTTGCATGAGCTTCATTTCTTTGTTTATATTCTGAAGAAGAATATTTCTCATCATAATTGTTTTATTAAGAAGACTATTTCTCAACATAGTTGTTTTATTTTCTTAAATAATATTAAATATACTTTGTGTGCCCGTTCTTTTCTTCTTACAATGCGAATAAAATTTTATTTTAGGGATATTCTGAAAATTATCTATTTTAGATATTTGCGATTTAGATTCTTGTTCTTGTTCATGTTAAATTCATCAGTTTATTTAAATTCTACTGTAATTTTTTTTATTTTTTAAACATATATTTATGAAATATGTAAAACTAAAGCTAAAAAATCTAGGCCACAAAAAAAATGAGCTGTCGAACTTTAAAACCCTGTTGTTAATATTTTACAGAATAGCAAGGAAAAAGTTGGGAGGAAATTGAGGTGCTTGAGGGCGCCGCTGAGGATCTCAGGGGATGCTAGAGCACCTCCTGGCTGCGCCACTGCTACAAGCAATTCTGAAGATGACTCAAAAGAAAATGAGCAAGAAATTACAAGTGCACAAGTGACACTGAAGAAGAGCTCCAACCCTCAAGTGGGGCAGACAATTGAGAAACCATTCTCTGTTACGCAAACCTGCACCTTTTGGGGACTATATCATGACAGCTGAATCATTGATTTATGAAACTGACAATCGAAGAATATTTGAAGAGGCAATTAATAGCAAAGAAAGTGCTAACTGGAAGAAAGCCATGGAGAGCGAAATTTCTTCTCATAGAGAAAACCAGGCATGGAATCTGACTGATCTACCAGCAGGAAGTAAAACCCTACCATGTTGATGGATTTTCAGAATCAAGACAAATCCAGACGGCAGCATCAACAGGTACAAAGTCAGGCTTCTTGTGGAAGGTTACAGTCAACGACAAGGCATTGATTATAGTGAAACGTATAGTCCAGTAGCAAAGTTGAGAACAATACGCGCAATATTGATCATTGGTGCTGAAGAGAAAATGCACTTGTCACAGTATGATGTATCTACAGCTTTTCTTTATGGAGAAATGGAAGAAGCCATCTATATCCAACAACCAGAAGGCTATAAGGATGGAACAGGACAAGTTTGAAAGCTCAAGCGCAGCTTGTATGGGCTGAAGCAAGCTCCAACGTTGCTGGAACAAGTGTTTTGGTCAGTATTTTTTCTTTATTGAACTTGATTTTAAAGCAAGTGATGCCGACCCGTGTCTGTAATAGAGTAAGAAATAGTGTAGAGAAGTAAATGGTTGAAAACTGCTCATAGTGTTATTTGTGGATGATGGTCTGGTTGCTGCAACTATTCAAAAGGATTTGGATACTTTCCTTAAGGAACTAAACACCAGATTTAAAGTGTACATTGGAGAAGTTTCTTGTTTCTAGAACTTGAAATTGAGCGCCACAAAGATGGTCTATTGAAATTAGTCAGAAAGTTATGCAAGAAAATCTTCCAGCGATATGGGTTTGAAGGATGCAAGCATACACCAACTTGGAATCGAGGAATCGAGATTGCAGAAACCCGAGGACACCAAAAGACAGAAGTTTCCATATCGTCAAGCAGTTGGTGCTTTGAACTATCTGATGATGGGAACAAGGCCAGATATTGATTACAATATAGGATATCTATCCAGGTTACTAGAGAGTCCATCTGCAGAGGATGATGCGAGAGTAAAGAGTGTTCCGCTACATAACAGGTACCACTAATTTTGCAATCACTTTCCATGAAACTAGTACAATTAGAGTGATGGAATGCTAAAGTGATGCAGATATCGGTGGATGTTCAAAAACTGGAAGATCTACATCTGGCTCAGTGCTAGTATATGCCGGAGGAGCAATCTCTTGGCATAGTCAGAGACAAGCAATTGTAGCCACTTCAACCACAGAGGCTGAAGTTGTGGCAACATCTGAGGCAGTCAAAGAAGTCCTTTGGCTTACAAGACTATATCGAGGAATAATAAACTTGAAGGAAGTATTTACACTTCAAGTAGACAATCATGCAACTCCAAAGCTTGAATATAAATGAAAGGACTAAACACATTGAAATAAAGCATTTCTTCATTCGCGAGAAAGTGATGGAAGACAAACTGCATGTTGAGCAAGTATCAACCGAAACACAACTTGCTGATATCATGACGAAGCCACTAACCAAGCCACGGTTATTGATCTTGTGTCAACATATAGGACTGATGTAATCTGTTCAGCATTAATTTGTGAAAAACCCACAAGGGAAAGTGTTAAAACTAGTATTTTAGCGTGTTAATTGCTTTTTGACAGCAGTTATAAGTTATTAGTGTACAACTCTACTCCAGGTTGCTAAGATACTTGTTCATAAATTTGTTTTATTTAATTCAAAAAAATCCCTCTCTGATCTCACTGGTAACTAAAGTTTTAATAAAGATGTTCTGCTAAAATCATAGTTTTATGAGTTATTTTAAACAGGTTATGAGTTATTTTAAGCAATAACCCTTTAACTTTTTAAACATAAAACGATTAAGATTGAAAAATAATCGTCAGTTACCTCAGAGTAAAAACTAACATTACTTACAGCTGAGTGCAGTTTCTAAAATTAGCATTTAGCCGCTTAATATTATGTTTTTCAACCGGTTGTGAAACTAATCAAAGGATTCTGCAATAGGGTGGCCCATGTCACTATGTTAAAAATTAAACTCTTAATGAAACACCAGGGCACCCCCTAAATTTGTTAGACTACTAGAGTACATCGTTCTTATAAAGTTTTGTCTCTGTACTCTAAATGAAAGGTTGTGCACTAGGGATCATAGATTTTAAGAAAACGTGACATTTAAGACTTCAAAATGAAATGCTATAATTTGAATCAAAAGCTTATTTCCTTACTTTATTTTATTTTTAAGCACCAGTTCAGTTAAACCTACAAATAGTAATCATCAAATTGCACTCTGACACATGTAAATTAGCAAATATATATTTCAAAAATGTCATAATCGTGTAAAGATATGCAATCCAATTTTAAAATTGAGTTCAAAAGTTCCTTTTCCGTAGATGTTGATGGAACACACCTTCTACTTCCTGCTATTACTTGTAAAAGAAGTTTCTTTTCTCCTTCATCAGTAGTATGGAGCTTATTATAGTCTTTGAAAAGTTTGACTCCTCTTTCTGCAGTATCGTTTACAACGTGAACCTGTCTCGCACGCTTTTTTCCTTGGATATGCTCTTGATTTTGGTTCTATTCTTCAGATGGTGAGTTGAGAAAAGATTCAATTATTTCTAACCGTTTAAAGAGTACCGCAGTGCGCTATGTTACGAAATCTACTAAGGCAATTTCATACATGCTTTTGGTTCTGAAAATATCAGAGCTTGCACCCACTTTTCGCGATTTTTCAGATTTTACAGTCAACTTGCCTATAATTTGTTTTTTTCTTTGATGAAGTGACGTTGCATAAGCAAGCCCAACCAATGGGGAAGTTCAGCATTTTTTAAAAACTCATGAAAGTAAATTCGTATTTATAGAAAAAAAAACATTCTAATTTCAAATATGCAATTGAAATTTCACACAAAAATTTATTTATTTAAATATTGAGGGCGAAAGATACACTGAAATAGCGCGAATGATGATGCAATCCGAAACGCACTCTCACTGGCCGAGAAGATTTTGAAGTCAACTATGCCCATCGCGGTACTCCTTAATGAAAACTCCCTTCCGTTCTCCGCATTTTTCTGTTTCACGACTTATGTGCTTGTTTTGATTCCAGGCGTTTATTTAGCTTACATTTTAGAAGTGAATTTTTAGTCGTTTTCACGATTAATTTCATAATGGATATTGGTTTCGTACAAGGGAAATCGGATAATTTGCCAAGGATTGATTGCAATGTATTTGAAGAAAAAGTCTATTCACTTTCTATCAATAAAATCCTACTCTTCTCCTCGGTTTATTTGAAGGGAAGCGACACAAATTTGTTGTTAGTGTATGTGTTATTGAGTTCCGACTAAGGAACTGGTCTCACAACACTACCAAATGGACACTAAGTTCAGGCAAAAGCGCATCTAGCGCCGGTCGTAAATTATCTCCCGGAGAAAAACTGTTCTGACCTTCTCCTTGAATGCACTCAGTAACCAGAAAGAAGCTACATACTATACACAAAAAGACTTGGCATTAGGAAAAACAGATAGGGTTTGAAAAGCATCCGACAGCGATAAGTTAGAGGGACCCTTAGATATTTCGAGCAGACGATGACTTTCACTAGAAAGAGTGAAAAGCTAAGAATCTGATTTTGCATGATCTGTGAAATTTCGCATGCCTACACACACAGAGAGAGAAAACGAAATATACTTATTTCAGAAGTTCCTCTCAAAATAAATTCAAGTAGGGGAAGGTGGTGTACCTTGGATATAAGTGTACCTTGAACCTATGCCGATTTTAGCGCCATCTGTATAGTTGTGTAGAAAATGTTATATGTATTTTGTACACTTGCCACCAGAGGTCCCAGTGTACCTGAACTTATTTGTCAAGGTGCTCATTTGAATGAATGAATCCTGAAAAAGGAAATTGACCCATCAAAAGTAATTTTTTTCCTGTTGAATTTTGTGTTAATAGTTCCTAAACATACATAAATTACTTTATAGTAAAATGCCTAACTTATAAAGCACAGTTTTAGCTATAATAACACGTGTTAGAAATTATGTTAAGCCTAACCTCAATTTAGTAGTCAGCCATTTTCCATGAAATGGCCAAGTGGTGTACCTTGGACCATGCCCAAGTGGTGTACCTTGGTGCATGACCACTACATGGTCTACCACTTATGTTGTGGAAAAATGTGATGTAATGTGGAAGTTACCACATCCCGTGTTGACTGGAGGATCTGAAAGGCAGCTTCGAAAATTCACATTTGGAATTCACTTGTCTAATTACAATGTTGGTTCAGCCTACTCATAGGAATGAAACTGTTGCTGTAATAATTTTATATTCGGTCTAATCTAAGACCTCATTAAGTAAAAGTGCTCATTAACATTTTTCTGTAGCTAAAATACCAATAAATGTTTATGTTCAAACTATTCGGTTAGGTTTTTTAAATCTAGAAATAGCTGGTCCAAGGTACACTACCCATGGTGTACCTTGGTCCTATTTGCACTTTTTTTAAATTGTAAATAATGCACTGAAATACTTTTTTAAAAAATCTACAAAAAATATATGTTTTGTATAAAGGCCTAAAATATGAAAGAAAAATTGTTTTGTTACCTTTCTTTTAGTAATTATCCAATTAAAAAGTAAAAATGGGACCCAGGTACATCACCTTCCCCTAAGCCAATTTTTATTAAATACATGTCGCTAACTTCACCTTATACTTCTTTTCAAAACAAAAAAGATATTAAATTCAAAGTTATTTCTTACAGTAGTTTCTGATATTGGTATGGAAGAACACTGGTTTCTTAAAATATAAATTCCATGCAATAAAAGAAAAGAAGGATAATACGGTGGAAAATAACTATTTAAATTTAGCTATTTACTTTATAAATAACTATTTATTTTTTGCTGCTAATCTCACCATATACTTATTTGCGAAACGAAACAGATATGGAATTCAAAACTATTTTTTACTGTGCTTCGTGATATGCAATTTTAATATATATAATATATATTAATTACTCACGTCAAAATGATCTTCACCGAGAGGACGAACGCTGCTTATAGATAACTTCGGATTAATTTTATCATCTCTCCTCAACGCTTGACACCACTTTTTGCGAAGAACATCGTTATTCGGTACATGGATAAATAATTTATTGGGTGCAGTTATAGTTGCATTAACACATTTAGGAACAATACAATACTTGTATCTTTTCGACATTATTTAATCTGATCATTTTAATTCGATGGTCGGAAAACATAGAAAAAATGCAAAATCTCAATGGCGAGCGTACGGAAACTAGCTTTGTGCGGGCATACGTGACGTCAGACCCGTTTCTCGCCAGAATGGATCGTTTTCCCCGCCAAATCTCAGAGGCGAACTTTGATTACAAATAAAAAAAAGTCTACAGTTTTTTCAATGTTATTGTTCATTTTGAAGCATTCTAAATCGATTAAAAAATGAAAAAAATGCCGAATTTCCCCATTCATCTGACAGATACCATAAGTGTCTTTCTAAGACATCCCTGGATGCTTTACTAAGTTAAAATCAAATGACTTGTTGACTATGATACACAATCAACAGGTGGGAGGTTGTTGGGTTCACACAATTGACAGCACTGCATTGAAAGCACGCATCGCTGTGTTTATTTTTTTGTTTTTAGAGTTGTGAACCTGGCATTTTCTACTCAAGTTTTGGTTCGGATGTAAAAACTCACGGATAATGCGTTTGTAAAATAAATTTCTATTTTCAGTTTTGCAAAGGAGTTATTTTTTTATCAAAACTACCTTCTGTTGAGTCAGGGACTCAGAAGTATGTTTACTTAACTCTAGTGAATTAACATCTTGAGCAGTTTTACTTTTTTAAAAGGTGAAACATTAATTAAATTTCGCAGAGAGTTCTGTGAAATCTTGGTTTGCTCTAACAGCACTCCTATCTTTATAAATCCTTCCAAAGCTGTAAGTCATTGGCGGGGGCTTCTGTACTTAGAGGGACTTCAATCCAAGCTTTGGTGTACAGAAGGACACCAAACTTCACAAATCGTTCAAGTTCATATTCTTCTTTTTCAGTAAGCTTGAAAACGTCTTTCGGGTTATGGAAAAGGTATATCTTGATACCCTAGATTAGTTTAGCCATCCACCTTGCATGATGAATAGCACCTGGTGCCCGCCAGTGTATTCTTGCAGGTGTTTTCCCAAGAACAATCATTGTTAGTTCTATGAGCTTCTTCTAGTCATCTCCAGGCCAGCATTTTATTGCAAATAAAGATTTAAGTGTTGATTCCTTGAAAGAATCTGTATCAGCTGTGGGTTCCAAGATTTGAAACTAGTCTCTTTCTATCCCATTCCACACAGTTTTAAATCTTTTATACAGAGATATTTCTGGAGAGCTTGAGGGCCCAAAAATAAAGTAAATAATTTCGCTAATATCAGTTCCAGCATATGATGACGACAAACTAACCACATTAATTATCGGCCCACTTTCTGTTCTAAAATAGTGCATGCTCCTTTGATGTGATCGGTGTTTATTGAAGTCGAAGCTCATACCTTGAACCTTGGCAACGATATACCACTGTTCTAATGAACTGTAAATAGCTTCTGCAATATTTTCCCCTGTCCCAGATGTTAACTTTGGTACTCCAAGTAGTTTTTCATCATCATTTCCAGAAGTAATAATAGCTAAACGATCCACAGTTCCTTTACCTTTTATATCAGGTAGAATTTTTCTATCCCAATTAACTACAATGGGATATTTTGGATTGAAGTTTATCTTCAATTCTTCAGCGATTTCGTGCCTGGCCTTTTTCCTCTTTCTTTGCAGAGTAGTACGGGAAATTGAAAGCAATGAAGGATCCTCTCCAAGTGCAACTGCTATTGGCACTAAGATTCTCACTGCTTCAAGATCAGAAATTTTATTTCGATCTAAGGCACCCATAACTTGGGATTGATTAAGCTTTTTGTTTTTGCTGCGGGTGCATTAATTATTACATCTTGATCATATTGTTACAAACATGGAAACTCGCTTCCCAGCAATGTGAGTCTTATGGTTGGGAAGAGAGTTTTACAGGGGTAAGCATGGGATGACTAGCAGTAGCCACGTCTGGTTCCCTGACCTTGGCGACCATCTTGGCGACTTTGCGACGAAATATGGGATCTCAAAGGTGTTAGAAACTTCTCGATATTTCCATTAGGAGAGAAGATACACCAGAATATACGAGAAAACTCCATGTGACGTCACGACCTGTCGAAGAGAGTATATAAAGACCGCGCCTGTATCTGAGGGAGTAGTATTGATCCACTGAGAACGACTTGAGAGTTTCTTCCGCAGTGCTAGCTAGGAAGCTGGTGAGCTGAGCGCTATTGAAAGTGCAGTTATTGTCGTTACTAGTTATTTGCTGACTGTTTGTGTTGTTAGATAACAAAGTGCTGAACTGTTATTGCCTGCGAATTGTTGTCTGTTTACCTTGGTAATCTGTGCATAACTATTGTTTCCTCTACCTGTGCTACGTGTTTTCCTGCATATTTGTAAATAAACATTCATTCTCCATTACCATGCGTGTTGGACTGTTTACACCATACACCCACAGATAGACTTTTGCAACAATATCTATTTCTATTCTTTGAGAGGCTTGTATTCTTTTTTTATTTGCTCTCTCATTTAAAATAAAAAACGCAATTGTAACATTATTAGTTTTTTATTAATTTTTGAAATGGGTCCAAACGTTTAAGACCACCCTGTATATTGCGTAAGTATACAAGAAAGTCGAGGGGAGACTACTCATTTTGGTTTATCTTAACAGCCATCTTGCTTTTAAGTATTGGCGACTTGGCGTCCGTTGGCGATATAACGAGCTACCGTCCACCCGATATGAATGAAATAGAATTTTTAATATAGCTACGACATTTTGCACTTTCAAAGACGATATGGATTTGATGATTGCGACAAAATTCTATTTTTTACACTACAGAAAACATGAGCACATGTTCACTTCATTAAAACATACAGTAGAACCCCGAGAATCCGAACTAATTGGGGCTGACCTTTGTTCGGATTATCCGGGAAATTTGGCAAAATACTCTTGATATACTGTTACAAAAATCTGTCTGTGGGTGTATGGTGTAAACAGTCCAGCAAGCAGAATAATGGAGAATGAAGCTTTATTGACAAATATGCAGGAAAACACATAGCACAGATACAGGAAACAAAATTCTTGCACAGATTACCAATGTAAACAGACAACAATTCAGCACTTTGAGATTTAACAACACAAACAACAGTCAGCAAATAACTAGTAACGACAAAAACTGCACTTTCAATAGCGCTCAGCTCACCAGCTTCCTAACTCGCACTGCGGACGAAGCTCTAAAGTCGTTCCCAATGGATCAACGCTACTCCCTCTGTTCCGGTCCTTATATACTCTCTCCGACAGGCCGTGACGTCACATGGAGTTTTCTCGTGTATTCAAGCGTATTCCCTTTCCTATTAGAGATATCGAGAAAAGGGTTGCATTTTCTGAAATCATCTATTTGTCGCCAAGGTCAAGGATCCCCGAACAGCCGCTGCCCGTCAATCCATGCTTAACCTTGTAAAACTCTCTTCCCAGCCATAAGACTAACACTGCTGGGAAGCGGCATTCCATGTTCGTAACAATACTAAATGCAATAGAGTATTGACTTCGTGTGCTCTGTGAAAGCGTACGGAAGAAGTACGCGGCGATTCGCACGTTACAAACAAGTCGAGGGTGAAAAGAAGATATCCGATATTGTTTCTACTAATTAATGTCTTGTATTCATTCTTAAAGACCATTTCGAATTACGATCTTTTACGTTAGGAATAAACGATAGCTTTGTTTCTGATTGATAATTATTATTTTCCTTCATTTTTCAGTAAACACTTTTCAGAAAATTTTAAAAAAAGATGTTCGGATTATACGAAATTTCGGATTCCTGGGGTTCGGATTCCAGGGTTCTACTATTCGCTTGGAAAAGCCGCGACTAGCACTTCTGGACGATTTTACTACGGAAAGGGGTGACAGGCAATGAGTAAGATGGGCTCTTTTCTGGAGTTGTTTGTTAGGTCGTCTCCTTCGTCCGGTCAAGCACGTTTTTTTAGTTAGCTTCGTTTTGATTTGTACTGTTTTATTTTAAACCAAACTTGTGTTTAATTGTTCACATGACTTGTTCCAGTTACAATAATGCTTTCGGGAGTGATAGAAAGAAGATTTTGTACTTTGTTAATAAATTTTCTGACCGAGAAGCAGAAAATGAGGAATTATTTACTCCAATCACACATACTACAAAACGGTCCAGTCAAATTGTAAGTAAGGGCTAAGTAAAATGTAAACATCTCCTCCATTTACCGTTCACCCCTATTTTGGTGAAATCAGCTCCGCCTGACGCATGCGTCAAAGCGATGAAGTTTTCCGAATCTGAGTATGAATAATAGTTGATCTTCTTTTACTTTCTTTTGGAAACAGAAAAGAATACAATGGAATTTATTTATTTATTTATGCATGAAAATCTGAACATAGTATATGGATTACTAATCATTGCGAACACCAAAGAAAACATCTGCACTGGCTCGTTGCATTTTAACTTTATTGAAGAAGCAGAAAATTATCATAGAGGTCTTTGAACGATTTTTTAGGCGACTGGTGCATAGACGGTTCGGTGATTCATATTCTGAAATGGTCTGTTGTTCGGTGCAAGCAAACATCTAGTGTCTCGGTATTGTCTTTCGACTGAAAATATTCTTAAGAAATGGTTGAGCTGAAACACAGAAATTCTATGAGAAATCATAAAAAATATCGAAAATATTCTTAACATAAAGCTAATTGATTATATCTCTTGTGTGTTGTCAGAAAAGAAGTTCCAAATTCTGCGCTAATAGTAGAAGTCAGAGTGTGAGAGAGAGTCTGTGATGCTTTACACAGCAGATTCTTTTTACCTAGAGCTACATCATTGGGCACAAATATAGTTGTTAGTTGAAAAAATGGAATCTGAGAATGTACGCCTCGAAATAATTTCCTTTAAAATTTTATTTCAATTCCATTTGTGTGGTCACGATTACGAACTTCTAACTTAACTTCTAAACGGTGACAGCTGAGGCCATAAAGTTTGTTCAAGGTACAGTAAAAAGGCTATGCGCTACTCGTTCAGACAACTTCCAACGCCATCAATCGGAAAATTTTGAAATGAACGTTCCTATCTCGTAAATGGTGAAAGATACGAGAAAAAAGTCAAATAGAAAGTTGTAGAGCACTCTCGATTTATTACGAAAAGATATCTTGCGCACATCAATATTCAAAACAGAACGCAAAAAATGAACATTTGTTTGGTCACAATTACGAAAATTGTCATGTCATAAAGAGTGGAAGAAAGAAACTGAGACACGTCCCTGTCTTCTGGATCATTTATTTATATTTCTCAAAATGCTCTCCGTTAGCCACTACGCACATTTGCACTCTGGACTGTATATCTCCCTTCGCTCGAGTTTCACGACGCCATAGTGTTGAAAATCACAATCAAAGAAATGTTCATTTTTTACATTCTGTTTTGAGTATTAATGCGCACAAGGTATCTTTTCGTACTAAATCGAGAGTGCTCTACAACTTTCCAATTGACTTTTTTCTCGTATCTTTCACCGTTTACAAGATATGACCGCTAATTCCAAAATTTGCGGATAGATGGCGTTGTAAGTTGTCTCATCGAGTATAGCGCATAGCTTTTTTTTTACTATATCTAGACACCAACTTTATGATCTAAGCTGTCACCATTTAGAAGTTAAGGGTGGAGTAACGGATATAAGTATTAGTTGGGCAGAAAAGGAATTCGTTTCGGGTCACATGCGGAACACGGCTACGGGTATGTCATATATATATATATATTTTAATCATGATATTTTTGGAATTTATTCAGAAGCATACATACTTGTCTCCGTCCAATGGTTTGTATGTTCTGCAGAACGAACCAAGCGACGCCTCCGGTACACGGAGGTGTTGTAAGAGATCCAGTGTACCCGTAAAAATAGCATGGAAGTTCGGGCAGAAGTTGACTCAAATCGAGGAAAGATTGCAATTGTGTGGACTCGCCTTTGTACATGACGTCGGTTAGAACTTCGACGATTGGCTGGAGTGCCCAGTTCCCGTGTTCCACCATCTGGAATGCGACAAAATAACCTGTTGAACCATTACGTACATTCTTGGATGCTTTTGGAGCAAGTCTTTGAAGGAACGGGAAAGAAAGAAGAGCTAAAGGGTGGAAAAGAAGTCCTAAAGTTTTAGAAACTCCACGAAAGTAAAAGAACACATAAGGATATGGATGTGAGGTTTGCACCGAACGCATTGTCAGGAGAGGAGGTTTTTAAGAGCAAAAGAAAAAAAAATGCGAAAACCTTATCGAATGTTGCTTATGAATGCCGTAAAAGAAAAAGTTTAACTAATGCTTTGCGGAAATTCCGACATTAGATTGATTCATTTAGCTAGTTGGTGTCGCAGGCCGAATTGAACAAACAAAAAACAGATAGTTAGAAAGGTTTTACTACAACACATTGGTTGGATAGTACAGTAAACTTCGATTAACCGTCAGTTTCTGTTATCCGTCATAGTCTAAAAAAATCGAATCCGTTGTAACGAAATCAGAGTTTTCAGTCTTCTGTCAAATACACAAATGATTACGGTTTTATCATTTCAATCTTTTAATTTATCTACTGCAACAGACGGAAAATAACAGAATTTCATATGCACTTTTCAAAATAACACTGAATTTTTTTTTAAATGCTTAGTTATTATTTCTTCGGTATAAGCGCCCCCTGAAGACTGGGTCCTAGGTCATGACCTAAGTTGGCCTGATGAGAAATAAGGCTCTTATTTTATCTGCTCCAGGGAGCGTTTTCTTTATTTTAGGAGATACTGTGGTATATGCACCGTATTTCTTTCTCTATGCCTTATAGGTATTAAGCAGGCTTTATCATTATAGCAGTTGCCTGTGCATTGTCGGTTTGATTCGTCATTATGTCTTCCATTATACTTAATTTAAGGACAAGATTGTAGGAGCGCCAATCAAACAATATAAAACCTCAGTAAGAAAAGTGACCGCACTTGAAACAGTAGCAAAAGTGAGGGGAAGGGGCAAAACATTTAGAGACACCTAAAAGCACCCGTCAGTATAGAGGGTAGAAAACAAAATTCTAAAACTTAGTTGCAAAATTAGATAGCTTTCTTGAACACTGTTTATTTAATTCTTAGTTTCAAGCAGCTAAAATGAAATAAAAAGTTAAGTTTTCCAATAAAAAGAGGGGAGGCGGTCACTTCCCGAATCGGCGCCACTGCAAACCATGAACTAAAAAATCCACGGAACACTGTGGATCTTTCGCACTGTGTGGTTTTTGTTGTGTTTGAACACTTTTGCATTGTGCGAAAATATCCATACAAAAAATGATCTTACCCGCACAAGGATTCCTACCACAGCAGTTTTGTGATCTGCACTTTGGTGCACAAGATGAATCTAGAGGGAAAGATGACACTTTGTAGATATAAATGGGCAAAGGTAAGAGAATATGCCTAAGTGTCAAGCGTCACATCTTCTAAAATGAAGAAGTTTTTAGCCGTTCAAAAAATGCAAAGGCAAATACCATTTCAGTGCCAAAAGTATTAAGCTATCCCCTGTGTTTCTCTATATTAAAATTTTAAAAAATGATAAGATAACTTTATTATGAGGAAACTTGAATAAAATTTTAATATGCTGAAGGATATGAAATAAAATAAACATGAATCAATTAGAAGGAATAAAACCTCAACCACGAGTAAGACGTCAAAGAAAGACATCTTAGTTGTAATCGTTATTGTTCTAGATACGAGCCGCATTGCATTACGTTACATCACACTATGACACACCCCTGACGCCAGAAATAAAAATCTCCGGTTTGTAGTTTGGATGGGCGTGCGTAGAAACTTTATTGATCAAAAAAATAGAGAGAAAATAATAATAATAATAATAATAATAATAATAATACATAGATTAATAGTACATAGAATAATAATACATAACATATTAATTATACATAAAATAATAATAATATATAAAATAAAAATATATAAACAAAATAAATACATAAAATAAAAATATATAAACAAAATAAATACATAAAATAAAAATATATAAACAAAATAAATACATAAAATAAAAATATATAAACAAAATAAATACATCAAATAGAAAATTCAAGTGAATATATAAAGACACACTAAATACCAAACACTATAAAATAAGGATACAACATTTTTAAGGAAAAAACAAAAGACATTACGAAAAACTCGTTGGGAGTATCTTGTTACTGGGGCTCAGCGACGTCAATGTCCGAGTCACTGTCTGAAAAATGACTGTCAACTACATAGGGCCCAATTTAAACAAGACCTCATTATCGTTAAGGAAGTTCACTTGTTGGATGATTTTGGATCTTGAGTATTTGTTGGAGAGGCAGCTTTTCCACCGATGTTCGGTGAGGTGGTCACTTGGTTTGGTCATGTGGAAAGAGACGGTTAATGGGCAGCTAGTAGCAAAGTGGGTCCGCAGGCACAACGATTTGTGTGACAGAGATCGGACCTTTTAAGGAAGCAGGGAAAGGGCCCAAGGCCATTGCAAATAGTTCATCTGTAATCAGTAGGGCAAGCAATGAATATCGATCTCTACTAATAATAATGTGGCTCTCTATTGGGTAAACCATTCGATCTAGAGTTATCGAATTTGCCACATTTATATGCAGGATTACATCTAAGAGAAGGCAGCGCAATCTATCCTGTCCTTAAAGTCCAGAGACTCTCGAGTTGAAAGGAGTTAGATAAGCTGCAGGAACTGTGAAATGATTTTAGGAAATAGAATCCATTCCCTTACCAGAGGGCATTAATCCTCAACTACGAGTAAGATGTCAAAAAGAAACTGCTAGATGTTGTAAGTGTTATTGTTCTTGATACGAGCCGCATTGTAAATAGTTTATCTGTAATCATTTCGCATAATTAAATTTATAGTTTTAATTCAGTGACTATGTTTAGCTAATATGCATTCCCACATATACTTCGGAGGAGAGAAATGTGAAACTCGGAGTGATTTTTCTTAAATTTTAATTAGAATTTTAGTCAATCAAAAAGTACACAAAATTTTTGCGTTATGTTGCAATAATTTTCGAAAAATTATCGCCCGTCAATAATTTTTACACCACCGTAAAGTTCGAAAACTTATCTTTTGAAGGATACCAACTTGGTTGTAGTGTAATTTTTTCCCTAATCTACACTATTAAAATCCGATTGTATTTATGTATGTTTGTATGTCCAGCTATCTTCTCACGAACCGCCGAACGGAGAAGCGCGCGGAAAGTACCAAAAGATGGGGAATAATCCTGGGAATCCATTTCGGCCATTTAAATTTCGAAATTACAATTAGTGAAAAAGATATAAATTAAAAACTAATTTACAACAATACTTTTCAATGTTTCGGATACTTTATAACAATACTTTTCATTGTTGCTGCGCAATTCAAAATATATTTTATTGTTGAAGTCGTTTACTTTAAAGAACATTGTTACAACAACAATAAAAAAGTGACGCTGACAGAAATAAAAAATGCATTGTTGCAAGTGTATAAATTCTTTTTTTTTTGTCCCGTGATATTTTGTCACGTGAACAGAATCATTTTAACGAATTTAGAGGCGTGTTTTGTTTCTGTAAAGTTATGTGCCGAAAGATATAGATTAGTTATGTTAGTGATTTTAATCATTATTCATTGATTTGATCAAGTTTAAATATTTCTGGTAGCTGCTATTTTAAACTGATATTTAGAAGTTACTATTTTTGGTTTGTTCAATTCTCGCTTTTTCCGATGCCTAAAAGAAAAAGAGGAGTTACACGGGATGATGCCCGTAGACAGCAGGAAATTATGAAACGTGAAAGGAGAGTTGCTGAAACTCACGAAGAAAGAAACGGCCTATTTTCAACTGTGGCAAAAAGTGGCCAGGACAGAAGAACAAATTAATAGCCTATTGACAGTAATGGCACAACGTGGCCAGAAGAGAAGAGCGGAAGAAACCGAAGAACAACGAAATAGAGGATTGTCACACATGGCACAACGCGGGCTGGAGAGAAAAACTGAAGAAACAGAAGAACAAAGAAATAGCCGATTGTCAGACATGGCACAACGTAGCCAGGAGAGAAGAGCCAAAGAAATCAGAAGAACAAAGGAATAGTCGATTGGTAAGACAAGACGTGTCACGTGACCTCAAGGAATGACGCATTATTCGAGATAGCCCATTATAGAAACATTTATCATATATCCTATTAAAATTCATACGTCAACAGACGTATGTATGTATGTATGTCCTTCTATCTTCTCACGAACCACTGAATCCTGAAACTAGTCGTAAGAACCAAAAGATGGAAAATAATCCAGTGAAAGTTAAAAAGATATTAATTAAATACGTCAAAATGATTAAATTGACGTGCTATCATCTATTGGCAGCATGGTGAATTCATTAACGGCCGTTTCTTTTTTCCCCTATTATTAGTTTTCACATTAGGTGTGGCATTTTTTTTATTTCTTTAACGGAAGTTGGTATTTTTTTTTGAGCGAGCTTCTGTGTTTGGATTTATTAACAATGGACAAAAATCGTTTTCCTGCATTTTTCTTTCTTTTTTGACGTACGGTGTTTCGCAAC